>JAWPHD010010579.1:0-92395 GCA_037043455.1 Cyrtodaria siliqua
GGGGTGTTGCGGGCGGGCGGCAGAATTTGATGATAACAGGTAATAAAGTTTAAATAAATATTCTCAATAACAGATAACAAATAAAAAAAATCGCCAATAACAGTTTATTTATGGGATATTTTATGAAATACTTATGGGGATATGGATTATAAGAATCTTTTATGGATATCCGGTGAAGATAGGGAATTCCAACACGAGGTATACGGGTTTTTATCGGAACTGAGGCTCTGCCGAGGTTCCGATTAAAACACGTATACCGAGGGTTGGAATTCCCTATCTGAACAGAATACCCATGATAGATTCTTTTTCTTGCATATCAGAGACATGTTACGCGTTGACGCCGCCAGTTACTAACGTTTTGCATGTTTTCCGGCATATCGGATGTTGGCGCCCGTGAATTGTATCTCGACCCTAGGCTGAGATGGAAATATCTAGCCCCGGTAAAATGACGGATATGCAATAATGTTGGCATCCGGCCCCCACCCCCAATACATATAAGTTTTCCACACGTGCAGTTATCCAGTTGAATAAACTGCTAGCAAACATGGAGCCCAGCCGGGGGCGTATCGTGGGCATTTTCCAACGTGTGCACGGGTCTGGTGTGGGAGGGGATAGCCCTATACCCCATCACCCTCTTTACTTTAATTTATTTATACCCATGTTTCATATCTCCCCCTAAAGCGCTGAACGGAATTCAACCAAACTTAGCGTATGACTTGACCATGTGATGACGGTGTGCAAGAGCGACATTATGTTTTGCTCCGCACCCAGGGGCCCTCAGTGATGGGGTGGGGGGGGGTCAAAATGTCCGCATCCAGGGGCCCTCAGTGGGGGTCAAAATGTCAAATAGGGTGTATTTGACCTTAAAATGTCAAATACATTGTATTTGAAGTGTATTTGACGTTTTGACCCCCACTGAGGGCCCCTGACATTTAGTGTATTAATTACACTAAAAATTCAATTAGACTGTTTCCGTATTTTTGCACATAACTTGGTATATGTAATCGTCTATGAAAGATAAACAACATATCAAACGATTTTATTATTTCAAACTCGGACGTCTGCCCAGGGGCCCAGGGTGAGTGGTTGGGGGTGGGGTCATTTGTTTGTGTAATTATGTCTCAGCTGATGGGATTATACTGTATACTATTTTCCCTCCTACGTCACCAGTGGGCCCCAGGGACAGAGTTGTCACCGTAATAATGTTGCATATAACTTGGTATATATACTCATCTATGAACAATTAACAACATACCAAGCAATTTTATTATTTCAATCTTTGACGTCTGCCTAGGAGTTGGGTGTATGTGTATGTGGTGGGGGTGGGGGTGGGGTGGGGGTGGGGTGGTGGAGAGGGGGCGGGGGTGTTAATATGGGGTGTCATTTATTATTTTAATTTTTTGCCTCTAATGAAACGTTATGATGATGGGAGTATACACTGTATACATTTGTTTTCTCATACGTCATCGGTGGGACCTGGGGAAAGGGGCATCAAATTCATTAATAATTCAATCACCGTGTAATTTTTCCATACTTGTGCACATAATTTTGGTATACTAGTCGTCTATGAAAGAGATACACAGCATGTCAAATGATTTATTATTTAAAACTCTGATGTCTTTCCGGGGTTGAGGGTGAATGGGGTGGGTAGTCCTGGGAGGGTAACAGTGTGTCATATTTTTAATTACGTCTGAAACGAACATTTTGATGCAGGAATTATAATGCATAATAATATATTTTAATCCTCTGTGTGTGTGTAAAATGGATACAGGGTTGACGGGAATTGACATGTGCGGGAAAAACGTGGGTGTTTGCGATGGCGCACATCGAATTCGTTCTAGTTTTTCAATTTTTCAGACTTTCTTTTTTTTTAATTGTAGAATATCAATGTTACACGAGTATTTGAGTATGCCGCGCTACGCCGCTGCAAGCCTGAATCTGTTCAAGGTGGCAGTGAGTTTTTACACGGTGGCCATGAGTTTTTACGACGTACTTCTGTGTAAATTAACACTATCACCTTTTTATCAATCTCACTCTCAACTGTCCTATCTACCACACGTTTCCTGATTTTTTATTTTATGCTCATTAGCTTGTACAAACGAGTATCTTCACAGTATCCTCGTCATGGGGTGATAACGTCTCCGTGGCCGAATGGTTAACGACGCTTCGAGGAAGTGTCGATTCTTACAGATGGCGGGAGGTGTACAGTACTGGTTCTACACAGGAAAGCTGGTGATCTGCCTCCACCACAAAAAAATCGACCGTCATATATAACCTTACATGTGTTGAAAATGACGTAATCACCATACAAACAAACAAAATCATCTTTAATTGGCAATTAAACGATGTACACGACGTGACACGTGCGCGACGTCACTTGAAATCGACGTCACGCTGATGAAATGCGCGTCATTTCCGATTCAAAATGGCTGATATTATAAACAATGTTTTGAAAATTCTTATAATTCATTTTTGCTTGTTTGTTTTGACTTATGAAATACGACCTGTAACGTCTGCTTTTATTTCGAAGAGTGCGGGTAAGAGATTATATAACACAAATGCACAATTGTAACCGTTTTTATGCCTCGCTTCCACAACCGTGACCCAACGGATACCCCCAAATATTTCATATGTTGCTTTTCTAGACTTGTGTATACGTGATATTTGTTAAGTATTATGGTCTGTTTATAGTATTGGATTCAGACCACCCACTTAATCCTGGGTAGAACCAGTACCGTATACCACCCGACATCGGTAAGAATCTTTGGGTTTCTCACTTGACAATAAATATTGAAAAGTGCCTTGAAAGCAACAAACACAAAACACGAGATAAAAGTAGCAGACTTGGTTTTACGCCTCCTAGCAGGCTTAAGACGCAAAGATATGGCTTGATGATTCCAAAGGACAGTAGGTAAGTAAACACTACTAAACAACCTAATTTACATGACCTTCGGGTCAAGGATAATTTTCACACGAAAAGAAGTCCAGATGAATGCATTTTAACAATTTTTCATTAGAATTTACATTCGTGTTCATGTTCATGCCAAAAATCAATGTCATCCAACCATGAATTGCCTTTGTATGCTATGTTCCATGTTGGGATTATTTTTTTAAAGCACTACTTTCGAGGGCTACAACCCGGAAGCAAAACTATATTAATCCGAAACCAACTGTTTCAGATTTTGACATTAAACACAACGACGCAGAGGTGCCACTACGCCATAGCGATTTGTACCGCAGAAATGCAGTATTAAAAAAAAGAAAAAGAAAAACAAGTCCACACCAACCACACAACTTTCAACCGTATGGTATGTTTAAGATTTATAATGATGTCTCAAAGTGGTTTGTTTTTATTCATATATTTTATATAGTTATGCATTGCCTCGTTTCCCGTAATCCGACGTTTCGCTATTTTTAACCATGATACAGAACCTTTTTTGTTACAGGGCATTTTTCACCCATTTCAGTGGGGCTGATTTTCGGCCTCTTCCCAACTGCAATTTTTTAAATATTTTTTCCTAATTTTGGTGTAAAACATTCACAATCATTTTTTTTAAAATAAATGTGACAGACTTTACATAGTTTGTATCTAAAATAACTAGATTCTAAAACCTGATCGATATTAACCCCCCCCCCCCCCCCCCCCCCCCCCCCCCCACCCTCCACCCAAACCCACCGCCCACACACACACACATACCCCACCCTAGACAGTCTCGCGCTTCTTTTCCCCAAAATCAACAGGCCTAGGCCTTTCTCCAAATTTTCTTGAAAGAAAAGCACTGTGTTACATCGAGGGTGGTGGTGGTGGGTGGGTGGATGGAGGGCGGGGGAGAGGGGTGGAGGTGGGTGGACGCGGTAAGCTTGTATTTTTAACCGACCTGAAATTTTGCTAGGATCAATTAGACATCAAGAGCAACATTCCTGTGAAATAGCACATTTTCAGTTCAAACATACTGAACATTCTTTTACTTTTCGTATTTAAAATTATAAAGAGTGCATGGATGTTGCGCACGGTGTTGGTACAAAACGAACTGCGTGGCTTGGTTTAGGTTTTCAAGTTTTTATACCGTCAAAAAACCGTCATGTCCAACGTTACAGAAGTTTGCAATGCTTGGTTTATGTTCAAGTCCCAGCTATTCACATATTTTTCAACGGATTCGTGAATTTGCCATTCGTAAAGGGACACACGGCAATCTTGTTTTTTTATAAAACTCGCGGCGTCCCTTTAGTATTTCTACAGAAATTGCATTTGTTCAATCATTAATATTATAAGAATAGTATAAAACAAGTTGTTTTTGTATATTACTAACTATTGATTATATTTCATCAACAATATATTCAAACCTATGTTAGAATAACGAAGCACTCCACTGATGACAGGGTACATGGTGAAAAAATACGAAAAATACATTAATTACATTTTTATTTAAAAAAATGTAGTCAAATTGTCGCACTCTATCATTCGACGTTTGGTCTTTATAACCACGCATCAAGAGATCATAACTACCTGTTGTGATGTGAACATGTGTAAAATAAACATGTCTGTTTGCGAAAGATAACTAAGGTTAGTTATGTGGTGTTTTTTTAAAGCAAATAATAAATATAATTATAGTCTAAGATAATAACACGTATCATTATACTTGCCCATAAATATGTTGTTTTTGAATATGCAATACGACATAAACCTAGCTAGTTATATCAATCAGGATGTCGTGGCCGGGCAATTAAGCTTTATCACACGCGTGCGTGAAATAAAGGGTAAAAAAATGACATATCATGGAAATAACCGAATGTACATTTTGATCCTTTTGCCGGAGTGATACGGAAATAACCGATTAGTTACGATTGTATACGATTTGTCACGCGTATGGTTGTCGTCTGCGTTTCATGTGTTACCTCCATCCTGTTTTCGCGCCATATTATTGGCTATAGAATCATTATCCGTGAATAAAATATCCATTTATATATGACCATTCATTTTCTTGATTAGAAAATTTAAAATGCAATGAAATTAATTTTTAATGCAGTTTCGAAAAAAAAAAAATGTTATGTACCACTTAGGCGACACTATTATTTCTCCCTGGAAAACAGCGTAGTGAGCTGAAGTTGACATTTCAACAAAGCTGAAGTATATGATAAATATAATATAAAAACTTAAAAGTGTATTTTCATATCACACCGCTAAAGCTCTCGGGCTGATATAGCGTCACAGGCCTGATATAGGGTGTGATATGAAAATACCCATTTATTATTCTCTATATATTTGATTTAGATATTATTTTAGCTATCCTTGTGCATTTGGCAGTCTTCAAAAGAAATACTTACATATACTTTTTTTCAAATACAACCTCTTTATTGCTTAACTTTGAAAATCACATGTCTGCAACTTTTATTTTTTAAAAGATTAACTTAAACGTTTTTTAATATAAAAATCAACGCATAACATGTTGACGACGTCATTGTAACGCTAATTTGTACCAAGTGCGCAGCGTCATGGAAAAGTTACGTGCGCAAATTTGTACCAAGTGCGCAGCGTCATGGAAAAGTTACGTGCGCAGGGTCATGGAAAAGTTAAGAAAAGTTCGAATTATAATTTCTGGTTAAAGTATTTTTTTTAAAAGTCCATGTATTTCAATAGCTGCATGTCATACATGGCCTTAATTATCAATAAAACATCAGGAAAACTCGGAATATGACTCATTCTAGTATACTCATGTTCCATAATGTATTGCATTTTACAAAAATTGTGGCCCTTTTCGACTTAGACTAGTTGGTTCAAGTCTTTTGGAAAGTCCATGTATTTCAATAGTTATACATCAATAAGTTTGACTTGTATCTTTAGTATGATCAAGGATACTCAGAGACTGATGTTTCATAACTGCGTTTTAGCAAAATTATAGTCCCGTTTCGACATGGATTTTATGGTTTGTAATTTGTTTGTCAAGTTCTTGTATTTCATTTCATCTATATAAAACCGCTTGACAATTTGTAACCGTATCATCAAAGACACTAACAGGCACATGTTCCATACCTCTGTTTCATCTGAGCAGAAGTATAGTCCCTTTTTTACTTAGAATGTAAGTTGTTTGGCAAGTCCATAATATGTCAATAGTCACTGGCTATACATCAATCAAACTTGACATATGTCTTCAGTATCATCAAGGACACGCAGAGACACATGTTCCATAACTCTAAATGTCAGTTTAACCAAAGTATATGGCCCATTTTGGCCGTTGCATATCAGGTTAAAGATTTTGTGGCATGTCTGTAAATTGCAATAACCCCATGACACCCTCCCACTTCCGTCCCATTGTTCCCACTCCCATTACACCTCACATACGTTTTGTATTCCCCCTCCCACAACTCCAAAACACACTCGATGACACCCCTTTCCCCACCTTTATTAGTTTTGTTCATATTTTCATACTACTCCACCCACCCATACTCACAAACATACCACCTCATCTATCACACCCCTCTCTAAAATGTGTTCTCCGGTGTTTCTTCACCTCACCACCACATACCCTCCACCAAACTCCCCACAGTGGTTACTTCCCCTATTGGCTATAATATCACTGCGCGGAGGTTGACCCTCCACAATTAAGAGTTGGCCTTGTGAATGAACTAGCACAAAGGCTTAGACTTGTGAATGAATTAGCACCAAGACTTGGCCTTGTGAATGAACTAGCACCAAGACTTGACCTTGTGAATGAACTAGCACCAAGACTTGACCTTGTGAATGAACTAGCACCGAGACTTGGCCTTGTTAATGAACTAGCACCAAGACTTGGCCTTGTTTATGAACTAGCACCAATATTTGGCCTTGTGAATGAACTAGCACCTATACTTGGCCTTGTTAATGAACTAGCACCAAAACTTGACCTTGTGAATGAACTAGCACCAATACTTGGCCTTGTGAACGAACTAGCAAAAAGACCCGCCCTTGTTAATGAACTAGCACCAATACTTGGTCTTGTGAATGAACTAGCACCAAAACTTGGCCTTGTGAATGAACTAGCATCAATACTTGGCCTTGTGAATAAACTAGCACCAATACTTGGCCTTGTGAATGAACTAGCACCAAGACTTGACCTTGTGAATGAACTAGCACCAAGACTTGGCATTATGAATGAACTGGCACCAAGACTTGGCCTTGTGAATGGACTAGCAACAATACTTGGCCTTGTGAATGAACTAACACCAAGACTTGGCCTTGGCCTTGTGAATGAACTAGCACCAAGACTTGGGCTTGTGAATGAACTGGAACCAGGTTGGCGAAACAGCAAGTGCCAAGTCTTGTTTAAATTTGACTTTGAAAAGTCGAGCATTCTGTCCGTTCGACATCTCTTGTTATTATAACGGACTTGAGTTACAATTGTAACACGTATTTACGAGCTTTATTTCGTTGCGAAAGGAGCATAGGTGCCAGGTTGCTATCAAGAAAATTGAATTGAATGTTGTTTAACGGCTCATCAACACAGTATAGGTTATTTAGAGCCGCCCCAGAGAGAGGGGAGGGATACATAGGAATCCGGGAACAGTGCCCTACTCTTATTATCGAATATATTCCTATGGTTCTTTAACGTGCTCGGAGGATAGACCGATACACGGGACCGCCCGGTTTACGTTCCCATCCGACGGACGAGGCTAAGGGAAAGTGTCTTGCCCAAGAACACACACGTAGTGACACCACGTAGGATTGAACCCGGGGCCTCCGGTTACAAATCCGTCGCGCTACCGACTGCGCCACGCCAGCCCTCTAAAGCTCTGTAAAATAGTTTGACCAAAGACACAAACTATCCGAAAAACTACTTGAGTTCTGAAAGTCTACTGCAAAACGTCGAAAAATTTGTAAATAGAAGGTATGACAGCTGCCATTTTTGTAGGGGCGGAAGTGTGTAAATTTCCCATAATTCATAGACTGTTTACCGCCACATCTGCATTCGCAACTGTCATTGCAGGGAATCAGAACAACATCCGGGTAAGTCCTGGCACTTAAATAAATCAGCGATGCATTGTGGAATCGGGTACCACTAACAACAACAACAACAACACAAATTACGCACTTCTGCCCCAGCTACAATGGCACCTGGTTTATGGCATAGTCACACCAACCACGACTGCCTGTACGAATCCACTACGGATGGATTTGTAGTGAATCCGTAGTGTATCCTGGGTTATTCGTGGTTATTCGTAGTAGTTCGTATGTATCCGTGGACCCACCTCGAGAGTTTTGGACATGTCCAAAACTCTCGGGGTCAGCAACCACGATTTTTCCATCCGTAGAGCATCCTTAGTGGGTTCGCAGCGATTCGTAGTGATTAGTAGAACATTCCCGGCATACCGGGAATGACCATAGAAATGGTATATTTTCCTTTTTTGTTATGTTCCAAATAACAGAATTTGTTCAAACTTCCTAGGCACTTATTTGAACATATATTTAGACAATATATGCAATTAAATTTATAGGTCACCATGCATATTGAGATTTAATATTGGGTTTTGGAACCGTACCATTATGCTAAAATGTTTTTAATTTTGTTGGATTTTTTTCAAAATGCTATATTTTTCCTATTTTATGTATCTAATAATTGGCCTTTATTTAAATAAAGACAATAACAAAAATTCAAAAAATAAAAAAAATAAATAAAAAAAACATTCAAAAAAAAAAAAAGACAAAAAATACAACTAGACATCAAAAGCAACATTCCTGTAAATTTGTAGGAAAATCCATCCAATAGTTTTAGAGGAGAAGTCGCCCAAAGAAGCTGCGCACGGAAAACTACAGAAAATGCCTTTAATTGCAGTCATGTTCCTCTTTTTTCAGATGAAGTGAAAGAGATTTCTGGAAGAGCACATAGAAAAGTCCGGCGACCGAGACCACCTACTGATAAAGAGTTAGAAGCCATTTTGGGAAGAAGACTACGACCAAGTGAAGGTAAGAAAAGTCGCTAAAGGAATCTACAAAAAGATCATGAAAAGAAACCTGTCACTGGTACCGAGTGCAATTTGTCAAATATAAGAAATTTACAAAATTTCAATGAAAAGTAACAGTTATTGGGACTGAGTTCACACACGAGGCAACCAACATTATAGGAATAAATTAGGGTCCGCCGTAGTCTATGGTACATACATCAACGGTTAATTTTGCTGATCGTCTTCTTTTCGATAAACATATTTAGTTTCAATATAGGTGACAACCGTTGAAGTAGTGCAAACCTTGTCTAATTCATATTATATTGTACAGTACACACAAAAACCGATAGCGTAGAAAATTAAACATTCCGTCTTCTCAATTTTGTCTTCTGGTAATGGTGGAAGAATCGAGCCAAATAAACGTGACCCATTATTGGCACCCAATGTAGGTAAGAATTATTACGCACGTGACTTTTTGATCGGACTCACGGTAAAAAATGATCAACAAAGCGCACGATTCAGGTATGTTACTGACCCAATATTTAATGCATTAATGACATTATGTTCAACTAAAGCGCCCTACCCCTACACATTATCATTTGAGCTATTCCCACCGCTGCAAAAGGTAATTCCATTCAACCAGTACTTTCTGAGATTAGCCCTCCCAAAATGTACACGATCAGACACTTTATTTCATTTCCAAGACATTGGAAGGGCTAATATCAGAAAGAACTATAAATCGGATTTCCTTTTGCGTCGGAGGAAACAGCCTACTTTGTACGAATAATTATGTGGGTTTTAGTTAACAAACTTGGCACTGGTACTGAGAGTTTTAAGAAATTTACAAAAGGACAAGGTATGATAAGGGGGTATTTTGGCCCCCAATATGTTCAAAATACAAAAAAATAATATTTACACATAATCTGTTGTGCATGTTGAAGTAAATTGATCATATTCTATCTTCAAACTATATTTTTATTTATTTTATTTATCTAGAAGAATTAACAGGGTCTCAAAAAATGGCATTTTTGGTAATTTTGTTATATTTTGTAGATTTTGGACCTTTCTTGGCAAGATTTTGATCCTAAAAATATAAAGCGCACCTCCGAGCACACAGTTTTTTGGCTGATGATGCATCCCTATCAAGTACTTGTTTAAACAAAAATTCAGCTGTGCTGGAGGGTGCGCTCTGTATTTCCAAGACCAAAAACTGATCGAAAACTGCTGAAAATGAACACAAATGTCATTTTTTGACAGGAAATACCTTGTTTGTGAGGCTCTTAAACTCATTTAGAGCCTTCAAACGTACATGTAATGAGTTTTAATATTGATTCAGTTCATTTGTAGCTAATCTAGATATTCAAAACTTGTGCATTAAAACTTTCAATATAGGTGACAACCGTAGAAATAGTTCGAACCTTGTCTAATACACGGTAACATCTTTTCCCGGAATTTGTTAAAATACTTTTAAATTCCAACTTTATTGCTTTGCCATTTTAAAAGCAATTTACCTGACATGTATTGAATCAGTTTGCATAAATGTGCATGAAATATGCAGGGTTTTAAAGAATCACGCTGTAAATACCTTGAATTTAACATTAAATTTGTTTGAACATCTAGGATAAAAACCAGGAACGTTTACAAGGCCTTTTTACACTTTCTTGCAGCGGCCTGTAAAAGGCCCCTTCTCCACCCAAATTTCTTTTAAAATCGTACAGATTTCTCCATTTTTGAAACTAGCCTTAGAAATTTCATTCCCCATTTATGGAATTTTCCTCCAATTAAGGACAAAAGGCCCCTTCCCCAAAACTGGTAAAAAGGCCCAGGTTTAATACACGTTCCTGCTATAACCTACAAGAATTTAGGGGTGTGTCAAAATTCTGGTCACAGATTGGTCAGTTTATGTTTAGGACGCTTCATTAAAATTATGAATCATATTCTGAGATACGAGCTAAAACTAAACTAAACCATTTCCATCTTCTCAAATTGTTTTACATTACTGGGTACACAACTAGGTTGAAACGTTTGTTTGAATGGTGTTTTACTTGACTTTTAGGACACGTTAGGCCATATATGACTCAGTACTATATACCTCCCGCCATCCGTAAAAACGGCTAGTTGAAGCAACAGAAATGTTCTGAGTAATACCTTGTAATCGAAACCGATGTTAAAATGTCAAAACAACAACAACAAAAAACATTTTATATATAAGGTAACATAGTTGTTTAAATCGCAACAAATAAGTAGCAGAAATATATGTTTTTATTTTATGATAAGCAGTGAAATAGGGGATTTTAGTTATGAAATAAAAGTGTTATTTCATACGTGTAAAATATCGAGTTTTATTTCACTGCGGGGACTACTTTTAAATGTACAACCAACACAGATGACTCACAAGATATTCCTACGCAAATGTAAACATGGCGAGAGAAAAAGACTGCGAATTGTACATTCTATTCAAATAATGATTTAAAATGGATTTTAAAAGGAAATGACTGCCAATATAAATATATTAAAAAAATTGTTCAATTTGGGTATTAATAAAATATCTTCGGACTATTTTTTGTAGTAGAAACGTTATTAAAATTGCCTCCCTTGTTGTTCTATGGTAGTTTCCCTAAAAATTTTTTTTTTTTTTTTCGTGAATAACAGATTTTATTTTGTTCACTCCAAAACAACAAATATCCTCTATATATTTTGCTACTTTTATCTCTTCTTTGTGTTTGTTTCTTCCAAGGGATCCACTTTTAGTATTTATTATCATTCACACTAATTATCATTCACACTAGCGTTTGTTTAGTGTTGTGTGGCGGCCGTAAAAAGTTGCTTCGACTACAAATCAGTGCCTTTACTAATTACTTGTCCTTTGAGATCATCAAGCCCAATCATTGTGGCTTTAAAGTAGAATATCGTTTAAGAGGCGTGAGAGGTGTTGCATCTTACAATTACCTCTCATGAACAGACCTAATAAAACCGAGTTTTATCTCTTGTTTGTGTTTGTTGCTTCCAGGGGATCCACTCTTCAGTATTTTTTATATTTTAAAGTAAACACAACACAAAAAGATAGCATAGAAAATTAAACATTCCGTCTTCTCATTGTTTCTTCAGGTGTTGGTAAAAGAATCAAGCCATATAAAAGTAAACCATTATTGGCACCCAATGTTGGTAAGAATTATTACACAAGCACGTGACTTTTTGATCGGGTTCATGGTAAAAAATGATCCATAAAGCGCACGATTCAGGTACTATTACTGTCTTAATATTTAACTCATTATGTTCAACTAAAGCGCCCTACCCCTACACATTGTCATTTGAGCAATTTCTACCGCTGCAAAAGACAATTCCATTCAACCAGTACTTTCTGAGATTAGCCCTCCCAAAATGTACACGATCATACACTTTATTTCATTTCCAAGACAATGGAAGGGCTAATATAAGAAATAACTATAATTCGGATTACCTTTTGCGGTGGAGGAAACAGCCTACTTTGTACGAATAATTATGTGGGTTTTAATTAAAAAACTTGGCTAATTCATGAAACATACCTGAATCGAGCGATTTCTTGGTATATTTTCGACAAGAACCCGATCAAAAAGTCACGTGGTTTCCCAACGGTGTTATACGTACATCATGAAACATCAGGTGTTGGTAAAAGAATCAAGCCATATAAAAGTAAACCATTATTGGCACCCAATGTTGGTAAGAATTATTACACAAGCACGTGACTTTTTGATCGGGTTCATGGTAAAAAATGATCCATAAAGCTAAAACTAAACTAAACCATTTCCATCTTCTCAAATTGTTTTACATTACTGGGTACAAAACTAGGTTGAAACGTTTGTTTGAATGGTGTTTTACCTGACTTTTAGGACACGTTAGGCCAAATATGACAGTCGATTTTTTGTGGTAGAGGCATTCCATCCCATTTTTCCTGGATAGAATCAGTACTATATACCTCCCGCCATCCGTAAAAACGGCTAGTTGAAGCAACAGAAATGTTCTGAGAAATACCTTGTAATCGAAACCGATGTTAAAATGTCCAAACAACAACAACAACAAACATTTTATATATAAGGTAAATCGCAACAAAGAAGTAGCAGGAATATATAAGTTTTTATTTTATGATAAGCAGTGAAATAGGGGATTTTAGTTATGAAATAAAAGTGTTATTTCATACGTGTGAAATATCGTGTTTTATTTCACTGCGGGGACTGCTTTTAAATGTACAACCAACACAGATGCACAGTACAAAGACTCACAAGATATTCCTACGCAAATGTAATCATGGAGAGAGAAAAACACTGCGAATCGTACATTCTATTCAAATAATGATTTAAAATGGATTTTAAAAGGAAATGACTACCAATATAAATACATTAAAAAAATTGTTCAATTTGTGTATTAATAAAATATCTTCTGACTATTTTTTGTAGTAGGAACGTTATTGAAATTGCCTCCCTTGTTGTTCTATGGTAGTTTCCCTAAAAATTGTTTGTAAAATCATAAAATAAAAAAGTTTGTTTTTGTTTTTTCGTGAATAACAGATTTTATTTCATCTTGAATTGAGAAAACTTTTATATAAAAGTTTTCCTTCTTCTCGATGAAATAAAATCTGTTGTTCACCCCAAAACAACAAATATCCTCTATATATTTTGCTACTTTTATCTCTTCTTTGTGTTTGTTTCTTCCAAGGGATCCACTTTTAGTATTTATTATCATTCACACTAATTATCATTCACACTAGCGTTTGTTTAGTGTTGTGTGGCGGCCGTAAAAAGTTGCTTCGACTACAAATCAGTGCCTTTACTAATTACTTGTCCTTTGAGATCATCAAGCCCAATCATTGTGGCTTTAAAGTAGAATATCGCTTAAGATGCTTGGATGCGTGAGAGGTGTTGCATCTTACAATTACCTCTCATGAACAGACTTAATAAAACCGAGTTTTATCTCTTGTTTGTGTTTGTTGCTTCCAGGGGATCCACTCTTCAGTATTTCTTATATTTTAAAGTACACACAACACAAAAAGATAGCGTAGAAAATTAAATATTCCGTCTTCTCATTGTTTCTTCAGGTGTTGGTAAAAGAATCAAGCCATATAAAAGTAAACCATTATTGGCACCCAATGTTGGTAAGAATTATTACACAAGCACGTGACTTTTTGATCGGGTTCATGGTAAAAAATTATCCATAAAGCTAAAACTAAACTAAACCATTTCCATCTTCTCAAATTGTTTTACATTACTGGGTACAAAACTAGGTTGAAAAGTTTGTTTGAATGGTGTTTTACTTGACTTTTAGGACATGTTAAGCCATATATGACCTGGATAGAATCAGTACTATATACCTCCCGCCATCCGTAAAAACGGCTAGTTGAAGCAACAGAAATGTTCTGAGAAATACCTTGTAATCGAAACCGATGTTAAAATGTCCAAACAACAACAACAACAAACATTTTATATATAAGGTAAATCGCAACAAAGAAGTAGCAGGAATATATAAGTTTTTATTTTATGATAAGCAGTGAAATAGGGGATTTTAGGTATGAAATAAATAAAAGTGTTATTTCATACGTGTGAAATATCGAGTTTTATTTCACTGCGGAGACTACTTTTAAATGTTCAACCAACACAGATGCACAGTACAAAGACTCACAAGATATTTCTACGCAAATGTAATCATGGAGAGAGAAAAACACTGCGAATCGTACATTCTATTCAAATAATGATTTAAAATGGATTTTAAAAGGAAATGACTGCCAATATAAATAAATTAAAAAAATTGTTCAATTTGTGTATTAATAAAATATCTACGGACTATTTTTTGTAGTAGGAACGTTATTGAAATTGCCTCCCTTGTTGTTCTATGGTAGTTTCCCTAAAAATTGTTTGTAAAATCATAAAATAAAAAGATTTTTTTTGTTTTTTCGTGAATAACAGATTTTATTTCATCTCGAAGTGAGAAAACTTTTATATAAAAGTTTTCTTACTTCTCGATGAAATAAAATTTATTTCATCTCGAAGTGAGAAAACTTTTATATAAAAGTTTTCTTACTTCTCGATGAAATAAAATCTGTTGTTCACTCCAAAACAACAAATATCCTCTATATATTTTGCTACTTTTATCTCTTCTTTGTGTTTGTTTCTTCCAAGGGATCCACTTTTAGTATTTATTATCATTCACACTAATTATCATTCACACTAGCGTTTGTTTAGTGTTGTGTGGCGGCCGTAAAAAGTTGCTTCGACTACAAATCAGTGCCTTTACTAATTACTTGTCCTTTGAGATCATCAAGCCCAATCATTGTGGCTTTAAAGTAGAATATCGCTTAAGATGCTTGGATGCGTGAGAGGTGTTGCATCTTACAATTACCTCTCATGAACAGACTTAATAAAACCGAGTTTTATCTCTTGTTTGTGTTTGTTGCTTCCAGGGGATCCACTCTTCAGTATTTCTTATATTTTAAAGTACACACAACACAAAAAGATAGCGTAGAAAATTAAACATTCCGTCTTCTCATTGTTTCTTCCGGTGTTGGTAAAAGAATCAAGCCATATAAAAGTAAACCGTTATTGGCACCCAATGTTGGTAAGAATTATTACACAAGCACGCGACTTTTTGATCGGGTTCATGGTAATAATGATCCATAAAGCGCACGATTCAGGTAATATTACTGTCTTAATATTTAACTCATTATGTTCAACTAAAGCGCCTTACCCCTACAAATTATCATTTGAGCAATTTCCACCGCTGCAAAAGACAATTCCATTCAACCAGTACTTTCTGAGATTATCCCCCCAAAATGTACACGATCATACACTTTATTTCATTTCCAAGACATTGGAAGGGCTAATATCAGAAATAACTATAATTCGGATTACCTTTTGCGGTGGAGGAAACAGCCTACTTTGTACGAATAATTATGTGGGTTTTAATTAAAAAACTTGGCTAATTCATGAAACATACCTGAATCGAGCGATTTTTTATATTTTTGAAAAGAACCCGATCAAAAAGTCACGTGGTTTCCCAACGGTGTTATACGTACATCATGAAACAGTTGTTGGGACCGAGTGCAGGTAAGAACAATAGCTGATGGAATTAACAAAACCTTCATTCAGTTATCAGTTTTATGTATTAAAGAAATTAATCCACATTTTTGGAAACAGAAACGGCAAGAAAGACGGAAGCTACAGAATATGTTCTGCGAGATACTTAGTAAGTTGGAACCGATAATATTATACAATTATGGACTTTTCAGCTGTTATACATGATGTGATATGCACCAAAAAAATCATTATTGACCGAGGCGATAGCCGAGGTCAATAATGATTTTTTGGTACATATCAACATCATGTATAACAGCTGAAAAGTCCATAACTGTTTTATTATATAACCCTCAATTTACAATTATATAAAACAGGTCAATATCAAAAAAAACAATTATATAAAACAGGTCAATATAAAAAAAACAGGTCAATATCAAAAAAACAGGTCAATATCGCTAGATATTTTTTCTAAAAAATTACTTTTTAGCCAATGAAAACGCGTCTATTTATAGGTTATATAATAAAAACAATTATTTATGAAAAAAGGTAACAAATTAATTGTTTTGATCCCAACACAAACGTACCAGGAATATTATATATATGTGTATCTGACGTTTACTTATTTCCGTTTGATCTATATTACAGTGGCCAAATTTAATAATAATCAAGACCAATGTGGATTTAAACCATGTCAGAATAATGGAGTATGCAGAATGAATCCAGATTCGAAAGAGGGAGAGTTTCAATGCGCATGCCCATTAGGGTTCAGGGGGACATTGTGTGAGGATGGTATGTTAAACATAATTGTTGTACCATACTAGTTGTTAAGGATATAGGGACTCGCCTGTTTTTCAGTCTTTATGGAAATAACCACTGTCTCCTTATTTAATTACAGGGTTGTAGCATCTGGAATTCTGATTGACTTTAATATTCGATAATAGGTATATTAAAAAGTCCAAAACAGAGAGCAAAGTTTTTCGATAAATCGGCTATTTTTTTCTCTGCCCGATTAACGCTGTATTTGAATAAGTTTTGGTAGAAAATATTCTGCCTTACTTTAGCATATGACGTTCGGAAGCCTTCTCTATTTATCCATCCATTAATTTTTCAGTTATTATAATTTATTAAAAGATAAAATATGTTCAGTCGACAACTGTTTGACCGTGTCGTTTTCAAAAAGTTGCATTAGGTTTTAAGTATAAGTGAAAATAGCAACCGAAGAAGGAAAACGACTCCACATGCGACCTGCTGTTTCATGCTTTTACTCAAACCCTAAGATACGTATACTGAAAGGAAAAAGAAACGCATAATCAAAAAAATGCCTATACTAAACTAGTATACACAGATAATTCCACGTAATATTCCAGATATATCCAACAAGTTTTGTACAAAAAGGGGATACAATTAATTATAGAAAGGACAACTCTTTGATGTAGTAGAACTTTTAATCAAAGTATACTTTGTTACATGACATTCATAAATGTTGAAGATTCGCTTGAAAAATTCAAGCCATTTCAGTATTGTGAAACTTTTGTTTTCTTAATTTAATTTTGATAGGTGCATGGTTTCACTAGTCCAGCCTTTAAAGGTTCTGAGTATTGTTAATTATGGGGCGTCCGTGGCCGAGTGGTTAGAGTCTCTGGTTTGCAATCACTTGCCCCTCACCGCTGTAGGTTCGAACCCTCAGGGGCCAAGGAATCTTTATGTGAGGAAGCTATCCAGCTGGCTTGAGGAACGTCGTTGGTTCTACCCAGGTGCCCGCCCGTGCACGAAAATTGCTCGGAGGGGCACCTGGGGTCTTCCTCCACCAGTGGAAGCTGGAAAGTCGCCATATGACCTTAGCTGTTGGTGCGACTATAAAATCCAATTCAGTTCAGTTTAATCATCCTTACGATATGTTGTCTGCTTTTTAATTTAGCATTTTCACTGTTACTTGTGAAACGCAGGCTTCATAACCCCTGCAGCCAACTAAAATCTTTTTGTTGAATTCGCCCATTGTTTTCTCGTTTAGGGCAAAGCATTTTGTTAGAAACTGGGACCATATGCCGATTGCCATGGACTTGTATAAAATACCTCATTGAAAGTTCCATTTTCACCGTGGTATGCATAACATCTTCGTGATGGCTTAAATGTTTCGTACTATTGACGTTTTAAATATTGAGACTGCATCTTTTTATATTTCAGACATGGCAAGGTGTGACAAAGTGGAATGTAAAAGTGTCAAAGACTGCATCATCACGCCAGAGGGCGCCATCTGTGTATGCATGAAAGGCATAAGCGGCCGTCTTTGCCAAATGAAGCTTGAGAAAGTAACACAATGGGGTATACTTGTTCTTTTTTTCTTTTTGTTAGAAAGCTGAGTTAAACTTTAAAGATGACTCTCAAAGCATATGTATAATGTCCACACGGAGTAAATGGATTCAGCGTTATGCTTGGTGGCGTAGTTAAGTCGTCATTATATAAATATTGCATCCCAGTGAGGGTGACGGTGGATATTGTCAACCTCGGAGGAATGCCATATTTGTTTTATTATGCCGGAAAAAAATGTCAAAAAATATATATATGGGGGATAACAAATAAATAAAAAAGATTTGCGCAAAGCGTTTTGATCATAGAAAAACCCAATATCTATATGTGTACTTCCTCTGATATCACAATCATGAAACATATCCGCTTCCTAATCGGGAAACTGTGGGAATTTTACGTGGCTTTTTACAGTGTGAGGTATAATAACATGTTGCCTTGTACGATACTATAGCTGTACTTAAGGAGTATCATATACTTGTACGATACTATAAATGTACTTAAGGAGTATCATATACTTGTACGATACTATAGCTGTACTTGAGGAGTATCATATACTTGTACGATACTATAGCTATACTTAAGGAGTATCACATACTTGTACGATACTATAGCTATACTTAAGGAGTATCACATACTTGTAAGATACTATAGCTATACTTAAGGAGTATCACATACTTGTACGATACTATAGCTATACTTAAGGAGTATCACATACTTGTTAAGGAGTATCACATACTTGTACGATACTATAGCTGTACATAAGGAGTATCATAAACTTGTACGATACTATAGCTGTACTTAAGGAGTATCATATACTTGTACGATACTATAGCTATACTTAAGGAGTATCATATACTTGTACGATACTATAGCTGTACTTAAGGAGTATCATACACTTGTACGATACTATAGCTATACTTAAGGAGTATCACATACTTGTACGATACTATAGCTATACTTAAGGAGTATCACATACTTGTAAGATACTATAGCTATACTTAAGGAGTATCACATACTTGTACGATACTATAGCTATACTTAAGGAGTATCACATACTTGTACGATACTATAGCTATACTTAACGAGTATCACATACTTGTACGATACTATAGCTATACTTAAGGAGTATCACATACGTGTAAGATACTATAGCTATACTTAAGGAGTATCACATATACTTGTACGATACTATAGCTATACTTAAGGAGTACCATATACCTGTACGATACCTTAGCTATACTTAAGGAGTATCACATACTTGTACGATACTATAGCTATATTTAAGGAGTATCACATACTTGTACGATACTATAGCTATACTTAACGAGTATCACATACTTGTACGATACTATAGCTATACTTAAGGAGTATCACATACTTGTACGATACTATAGCTATACTTAAGGAGTACCATGTACGGAAGTATTAAATATGCGTGTTTATGTGGGTTTTAATTTCAATGTCATTATTCCGTAACATGGCCGTAAACCTGTATATAAGAAGAAAATATTAACGGGAAATCTTATACCAGGAAATCATTTTTAATCCGTCGTTCGATGTAACAACAGCAAAAGCAAAAAATACACTCTTATTCATTAAAACAATATGTATGCATTACAGTTTATGTGATTAAAAACATGCTGCGAGATATATATATTGTTTATACACATGTCACGTTAATAAATGATTTACTTACTTACTTATATAAGGCTAGATTTATTTTTTTTTTGGTTCTCAGATTTTTTTTCGGAAAAAGTTCCACAGGAAGATGTGGGGGAGTGGAGGAGGGGTAGGGTATGTGGAGGTGGGGGTGGGGGGTGGGGGTGGAATCTCAACCTTTATACGTGTGTATCTTGTAATGGTGTTAGTCACATTGTAAAACATAAAATGGACCTGAACAATCTATATATCATGATCTTCTGATTTTACAGAACTTTTTCAACATGATAATTTGATTGTTTGAATTGGGTGACCAAATAATTAATAACGAAAACTGTTGTTTTAAATAAAAAAGAAAATTAAAATATCTTTTTTTCTTTTTTTCATTTTTGCAAAACTTGGGGTCGGAAGGTTTGAGAACCGAAACATTAAAAACAACTCTGGCCTAAGCATGTTCAAGTATGTCATGATGCAGCATAAGGCTATCAGAGAAATAAGTTTAACACATGAACATTGATAACTGTTTTGGCCATTATTGTTTATTCAATAGACTTTAAGATCAATGTGTTTTAGAATCAGTTTTTTAGCATTTCAGAAAAAGTCTTCGCCGTCGAAGTCCAAAATACCTGTTGAATGTTTTATTAGCAGCTTTTGTAACTTATCAAAAAGCTAACTGTAAGAGTCAGAACAGTATGCTAGGGGCTAGAACACTGCCAGTTAATGTGACCGGTTGCAATTGCAATTTGGTAATCAATATTGAAAAGGGGATCATTGGAAGCAACGAACATAATCAAGAGAGAAAATAATCAGACTCGATTTTATTGAGTCTGTTCATGAGACAAGTTTGACAACACGTTAACTATATTTTAGCCGCGTTCGCTGTTTGAAACCATCTCACCTTTCACGGCTGCAGGTTTGACTTGTACTTGAGAACGTGTCGAGTCTTACAGATAGTGGGAGATATACAGGTTGTGACATAGGAATACGTGAGTGGTCTGCCTCCACCACTAAACAGTCTACAATGTGCTGAACAATTACGTTAAGCAACAAACAAACAAACAAACAAACAAACGCTTCCTCTTTAATTGCACTTCTTGATAGTCAGTATTCATATTTCTATTAGGTTTCTTTATAGACAAATTATGTATTGTTATAAATATTCAGCTGGACATTTCTTGATATCCGATTGATAATGAGCTTGGGAATGGGTGATTTGATAGTGGAGTCGAATTGTTCATGGTATTGCTCATTACCTCTGTTTTGTTTTTAGAGATCCGTTTTCAAAATTAATAGATATAGTAACGATTGTCCGTACAGAGAAATGGTAACATCATACAAACACATCTGTGCCAATTTATTTTTGTTTCTTTGTAGTAAAAAGGTAATTGTAGACATTTTCTTTCGATACATATTGGCGTTAAAGTGTATCTGACTACAACAGGGGGCATGCTTTAAAAGAAAGGTAGTATTTAACTATAGTTTACATATGGAGTCCTTTCTCTTTCAGATAAGTTGCGGACTGTAATATCAGACCAAACAATCAAAACTGGAGAACAAGTTATGGCATGTCTCTTGGGTATAATAGCGTTGATTTCCTTGTTCATGACCATCCATTTCTGTCGAGTTCGGGGGAAACGGTTAGTTCTTTATTACAAATGTTGTCATGTTAGAATATTTTTGATTCAAGTAGATTATGTTTATATATTAATTTTCACTGAAAGGCAATATCGATAATGACAAACATTGATTTATCAAGAAGTACTCCGAGTACTGCATTCAATCACGTACCTAATAACAAATAGATCGGACACTACGAAAATTATCTAAATTGCACGTGGCACAGTGCGAAAATTCCACAAAATATTTCCCAGCTTTAAACGCATATATCATGAAGAGTTTTATAGATACAGGTTTCATTCATGCCAAATCCCATCACAAATTTAATTTTCTTTCCAACGAAAGTTCTTTGTTTTCTCTTACATTTAGAGCAAAAAGGAGTTTGACGAAAACTTTGACGCTGTCAAAACCTTGATTTTTAAGAGAAAAGCGAAAAATGGTGACATTTTTAACTTTAAACATCTTTTTGTACAATTTCTTATTTTGAAAATAAACATAAATTATTATAATCCCATTTTGCTATTCACTATGAATCTTTTGAATGTATTCTCATCAGAGAATAATTGAGAGAGAAGATAGAAGGAAAAGTTAAGGTGCCACCTAATATTTTGGTTACTTCATTGGTTAAGATAGGAAGTTTCCTATCTGTTTATTAATATGTCTGTGATTCAACCAGTCATCCGAGAGCTAGTGCTAAGCATTTCGAAAACGGGCTTGGTTCAAACCTGCGTGGTATACCACTTACATCGAATCTGCTACTTTCCTCCCTTGTTTGTGTTTATTGCTTGAAGCCTTCTAAGGCAATATGTATTGACATCACAACTAGGATTTGTTATGTGCTGATTGGTGGCTGTAAAACGTCGACCCGGTTACAAATCAGTAGTGTTACTACTAACTGCGCCTTTGGGATCATCAAACCCAATACAATCTTTGTGGCTTTAAAATAGAATACCGCTTAAGCCGGTGCTAATGGGCGTGAGAGGTGTTGCACCTTATATTACATCTCATGAAGGACTCAGAAAGAGTCTGCTACGTTTCTCTATTGTTGTGTTTCAGTATTTATTAACTGATTTAACTAGATTATAATGTCGACTCTGAGTACAAAAACGTTAAGTTGAACATGGGTAGTCAGTTTGCTCCTTGAGTTCGTCCGTGAACAAAATACAAAATACCATTTTGTTCACGCTCGAACTCAAGGAGCAAACTGGTAGTATAACACAGTTATACTGGTGGTACCATATTATTTTATTTGTATTCCATCTTTTTATCTAGACGTGAGATACGAGAAAAGTATGCGAACATTTTGAGTGAAGGGAAAGTACCGACTGACCTTCCGCCGGATTGGTGGGACATCAGCAATAACCTGTGCAAGCAAGCGTTTTGCTGCGGTAGCAAGTCAAAGTTAAACGTAGAGTTCAGCCCACAAAAGTCGTCTAGTAGGCTAAAGACAGAAGGTAATATATAGGGCTTTGATTAATTCTCAAGCAAATAAAACGATGTAGTATGTACCTATGAGATCACTACTATTTACACGATGTCCGCGGACGCTGGAAAACAGGGAAAACGGGGGAAATGGCAAAAGAAATTTCCTGCAGGGGAAAATCAGGAAAATTGAAAAAAAAAAAAGAAGACAAAATCAGGGAAAAGTCAGGGAACTTAGTCTGCACCACCTTACACTAAATACAAATTAATGTTAAGCATGTAATTGACACTCTTCAGGCAGGAACAAAAGAAAAGTTAAATGATACACACATTGTTTTTTTATGCCCCGAAGGGTGGCATATATAATACTCGCACCGTCCGTCAGTCAGTCCGTCCGTTCGTCCGTACAATCGTGTCCGGTAACTCGGAAAATAATGGACGGATTTTCAAATAACTTGGCACGATTTCTCACCGCAACAAGACGAAGTGATTTGCGCAAAATACAGGTCTGTGACTCCAAGGTCAAGGTCACACTTAGATGTCAAAGGTCACTTTGGGGACACTTGTCACTTACAGTGACATTTCTTGTTATAATTTTTTTTTCTTTTTCATATTATTGCATAAATTGCAAACATTAAAAAGAAAGTAGATTATTTAATTTCTTAATTGGTTTATATAAAAAATAAAATACAAATCTATATAAATGCACATGTATGTTGTGTTTGGTGGTGAAGGTACGGCTATAAGGGGTGGATTGTTTTAATCGGGGAAACCCAATATTGGCTCGCGGAAAAATCAGGGAAATATCAGCGAATTATGTTTTGAGATTTCTGTGGCCACCCTGTATCTACCTGGTGATCCCCACTGGTAATACATTTTTTACGGATGCGTATCACTACTTGAAATAGTTCTTTCTTGTTGGAAGTTTTCAAAAAAAAATTGAGTTAAATAAAGGTTCTTTTAATTTGATTTTGTTTTGTGTTCTATTTAATGACATGTACAGAGGTATTTACGCCTCTCGTGTGACCCTGATCTGACATTTGCCTACTCGGGGTCATACAAACTTTCAGAACAAGCAACTATCCTAATATATTTTCTTGACTCTATTTTTAATTCTGCAGACAAATGCCAGACGAGTAACTTATCCGTTGGTTAAGAAATAAAATATTTCCGACGGGTTTATATTGTCCGTGATCAATACTTGGTGGGCGGGACTTGACGTTTACCGATACTAAGGGCCGCAGGGTCCCGCTGTTTCGATGTATTTCGAGTCCCAAACACCAGCCGAGGTTTTGATCTCGCTAGAAATGTATTATTTCTTGTCTGACATGGATTTCTATGTATCATGGTACACGTTTTGTTGAGATATCGCACAAAATACAAATTCTCACAACTCACGTTTTATGCCTATTTCTCAACATCAAACGCGATTAATCTACAGCTTCATCCTATTTGAATGTGTTGTTGGGATGTAGCGTCGCTTAAAATAACACATTGGACAATGCATTGACGTTTTGCAGCTAACGTTTAAAATGACGTACATACCGTCAGAGGTATTGTATAGGATTTTTAAGACCTCCCCAATAACTAATCACCATTAATCAATTTATTTAATAAACCATGTTATATTTGGTAATATATCCGTCGTATTCCTTTGTCGTCTGTAGTGTTATCAGTTTTACGTACAAAGACAATTCCTCTAAAACCGTTTTAAGGATATCACTCATGCCCAAACTGTTCCAGGAGCGATGTTTTCATATTTGTGATTTCCTTTGTTACATGAGATGATCGCCGTTTCTAAAATATCCAATTGTTCTCTTCTGCTTCTCTGCAACCACATACAACAACATGTATGTTATTAGCTCTACTGGCCGGGCTTATGGGATGACGAGTTATCCATCGTCCGTCCGTCGTCCGTTAACGTTTGCCTTGTGAACACTCTAGGGCCTTCATTATTAATCGGATCTTCACGAAACTTTGCCAGTGTCTTTATATGAATAAAAGCTTGGACAAGTTCAAAAACCAGCCAGATCTAATTTCGCCGGAGTTATGGTCCTTGTTTTGCTGAAAAATGCCATATTAAACCTTGTGAACACTCTAGCACCTTTTTTATTATTTGGTCTTTACCAAACTTGCACAGAATGTTAATATCAATGAAAGCTCGGACAAGTTCGTAAACCAGCTAGATCGAATCATTAACGGCGGAGTTATTGCCCTTGATTTAGTTAAAAATGCAATATGTTGCCTCGTTAGGACAATAGGGCCTTCGTCTTTCATCCGATCTTTACCAAACATAACCAGATTGTTAATACAAATAAAAGCTCGGACAAGTTCGAAAACCAGCCAGATCGGACCAGTAACAGCGAAATTATGACCCTTGATTTAGTTAAACATGCTATATTTTGCCTCGTTAAGATGATAGGGCCTTCATTTTTCATGCGATCTTTACGAATTTTTACCAGAGCTTTCTATGAAAGCTCGGACAAATTTGAAAACCAGCCAGATCAAACCAGTAACAGTGGAGTTATTGCCCTTGATTTAGTTAAAAATGCTATATTTTGCATCGTAATTCAATAGGGCCTTCATCTTTCATCCGATCTTTACGAAACTTTATTGTTTATATCAATGACAGCTCGGACAAGTTCAAAAGCCAGCCAGATCGGACCAGTAACAGTGAAGTTATGACCCTTGATTTAGTTAAAGATCCTATATTTTGCCTCGTTAAGACGATAGGGCCTTCATCTTTCATCCGATCTTTACCAAACTTTGCCAGATTGTTTTTATCAATGAAAACTCAGACAAGTTCGAAAACATGCCAGATCGGACCAGTAACAGTGGTGTTATGGCCCTTGATTTAGTTAAAAAATCCTATATTTTGCCTCGTTAAGACGATAGGGACTTCATCTTTCATATGATCTTTACGAAAATTTACCAGATTCTTAATATCAATGAAAGCTCGGAAAGTTTGAAAACCATCCAGACAGGACCATTTACATCGGAGTCTTGGCCCTTGATTTTCTGAAAAATGCTATATCTTGGCCTCATTAAGACGAAAATGCCTTCATTTGGCCGGATTTCATTGAAACTTTGCAGGGATGATCAGTACCAAGCCTAGTTGTACATAGTCACCGTGTTCCAGTTGAATGATTTTGGCGGAGTTATAGCCCTTTAAAGGTTTTAATACACAAACTTTGTTCTGACTAGTTCTCTTAAACTACTGGCCGGATTAAACAAAACTTTTTAGGGATGATCAATTACATGTCTAGTTGTGCAAATCATCGCCGTGTTCCGGTTGAATGATTTTTGGCAGAGTTATGGCCCTTTAAAGGTTTTAATACACAAGGTTTGTTCTGACTAATTCTCCTGAACCCCTGGCCGAATTTAAACGAAACATTTTACGGATGATCAATTCCATGTCTAGTTGAGCAAATCATTGCCTTGTTCCGGTTGAATGATGTTTGGCAGAATTATGATCCTTAAAGGTTTTAATACACACACTTTGTCTGATCTACTTCTCCTGAACCTCTCGCCAGATTTCAATGAAACGTTGCAGGGATGATCAGCAACAAGCCTAGTTGTGCATGTCATCGTCGCGTTCCGGTTTACAGATATTTGGCAGAGTTATGGCCCTTTAAAGTATTTTGATACCACAAATATTTTTCGGGTTAGTTCTCCTGGCTGGATATAGACGAAACTTGACAAAGATGATCAGTATCAAGCCTAGTTGTGCATATCATCACCATATTTCTGTGGCAGGATTCAACGAAACTTTGCAGGGATGATCAGTACCAAGTCTAGTTGCGTATATAATCACCATGTTCCGGTTGACTGATTTTTGATAGACTTATGGCCCCTTATACATAAACTTTATCTTGAGCCAGTAGAGCGTCCACAGGCCCTCTTGGGCCTCTTGTTTTATTATATACTTCCAACTGGTCAAGGGAAAAAGTGGACTTTATGATTTAAATCAAACCTTATATTTTAATATGTTCACGTGTGAGCCATATCAGGTTATATTTTCATTACTATTTTCCCCTACTTTTTTTAATTTATGTCAAAACAACATTTTTTTATGCTCCCCGAATATAGTTGCCGCTTTGGTCGGCCTTCTGTCCGTACGTTGTTTGTCTGTCTGTCTGTCTGTCTGTCTGGATATTTTGTTCGGACCATAATTCAAATTCTACTTATGGGACTACAATGGAACTTTACACAATGATAGACAACAATGAGAGGAAGTGCAGAGCACAAGAACCACATCTCTTACCTTCATTCAAATTAGAGTTATTGCCCTTTGTATTTTAATACTTATTACTTATAATTCTTGTCCGGAGCATCACATTTTAATAATTTGACTGGAATGAAACTTCACACAATGTTAAAGGGCAATGAGAGAAAGTGCAGACCATTACTCTATAGATCTTCATTCAAATGAGAGTTATTGCCCTTGTAATTGTGTACTTTAATTATTTTACGGAGCATATCTCAAAACCTACTAATGGGACTGCAATGAAACCAGATAATGATAGAGGGAGCATAACTCACTAACTACTAACATATATTAGTTTCTCTTTACCGATATATTTCAAATAGAATACTAATGGGTCATACACGGCTTATTATAGAAAATCGCTATTAAATATGTATCATTAGCTTGGAAATGTTCTAACCACGTCGTAGTTTTGGAAAATTTGCGCTTAATTTTTTAAACGTTTTTTCACGACACAGAACGACGGAACTGCTTCTACGATTTCAGTAATCCGGTATATTTAAAGGTTACGAAAATGGACGAGGCTTTTCCAATGCACATCGACCAGAAAACGGAAAAGACCGAACGATGATCTAGCTTTCAATTGCATATTCGTGAATAATGTATTACCAAGATTAATATGCAGTGTTTAAAAACACATCACTTGTGGATCCTCCATCAGTTGATATAAACGTATTTGAAATATTGTAATTGTGTAACATTTATTTGTAATATAATTATATGCCTTTGTCATAAATGTCTATTACAGAAAGCCTCGAGAAGTTATTAAATTCAAAGACCAATCTTAGATCTAAAACATCTATTGGACGAATGAATAGAGGATCACGGAGTGACATAACCAATAGACGTAGCACATCCAATGTCAGAACTGAAGATTTAGGAGTAGGAGGTGTTAGGCACGTATCATACCATCTTACACAAAATGATATGCCACCCCCACATTCTGATGACATCCTATCTAATCAATCTGGAAGTGATGACAGTGCTGATGATAAGCCTAGAATTGCGGATGTCTCACATAATGCAAGTGTAGACAAATCTATTGAACACAGACGAGCTTATCCTCATTCTAGGCGACAGTCGTCTACGTCTAGAAGAGAATCAAGAGCCGAAGCAAGCAGAAAACAAGCTAAAAATCCCAGTGAGATCAGTCAGAAAATGGGTCAACCAAAAAGTCGTGTCATCAATCCTATAATGAAATTGCACAGGTCGTTTAAAGATAAAACCAATACAGGGATAGGGAAAACCAAAAATGGTTCCGCTAATCTGTCTGCGAAAATAGCCGCTTTACGGCTTAAACAATGTCAGTCTAAAGATGTTCACAACATGGGAAAGAACAGAGCAGTTTATCATAAGTATAATTCTAACTCTTCAGAAGATTTAATATGCAACGATAGCAGATATAACCTAGGAGTAAAAGGGCTTAAGAACACAAGCATTGGCAATCAACCTTACTGGAACACAAACATGAATATGAATACAGACTATGAGGGAGACGATGTTGCTATCAATATAAAAAAAGAAAACACACCTAATACTCTAGACACTCTACCTGGCATTAAGGGCATTTTTAGTAAACATCTTGGAGGACATTATCAATATAAAAGTTTAATGTCTAGACCACATTACTCCCATGAAGTAAATCGTGAAAACCGTGGTCCTCTCGATCATCATACAGATGTGTTTGAAAATACATCCACAACATTTGGCAGTCCAAGTAAACAGTCACCATGGAGGTTCATGACTGACGTTGATAAAAACAACCACCAGTACCGGGAGCATGATGAAGTAAATCATGAAATGGAAGGTCCTTTCGATCATACAGATGGGTTTGAAAATTCATCCACAATATTTGACAGTCCAAGAAAACAAGCAACATCGAGGTTTATGGCTGTCCTTGATAAAAACAACCACCAGTACCGGGAGTATGATGAAGTAAATCATGAAATTCATGGTCCTTTCGATCATACAGATGGGTTTGAAAATGCATCCACAACATTTGACAGTCCAAGAAAACAAGCAACATCGAGGTTCATGGCTGGCCTTGATAAAAACAACCACCAGTACCGGGAGTATGATGAAGTAAATCATGAAATTCGTGGTCCTTTCGATCATACAGATGGGTTTGAAAATGCATCCACAACATTTGACAGTCCAAGAAAACAAGCAACATCGAGGTTCATGGCTGGCCTTGATAAAAACAACCACCAGTACCGGGAGTATGATGAAGTAAATCATGAAATTCGTGGTCCTTTCGATCATACAGATGGGTTTGAAAATACATCGACAGAATTTCACCATCCAAATAAACAATCACCATCGAGGTTCATGTCTGCCGTTGATAAAAACAACCACCAGTACCGGGAGCATGATGAAGTAAATCATGAAATCCATGGTCCTTTCGATCGTACAGATGGGTTTGAAAATGCATATACAACATTTGACAGTCAACGAAAACAAGCAACATCGAGGTTCATGGCTGGCCTTGATAAAAACAACCACCAATATCGGGAGTATGATGAAGTAAATCATGAAATTCATGGTCCTTTCGATCATACAGATGGGTTTGAAAATGCATCCACAACATTTGACAGTCCAAGTAAACAAGCAACATCGATGTTCATGGCTGGCCTTGATAAAAACAACCACCAGTACCGGGAGTATGATGAAGTAAATCATGAAATTCGTGGTCCTTTCGATCATACAGATGGGTTTAAAAACGCATCGACACCATCTCACAGTCCAAATAAGCAAGCAACATCGAGGTTTATGGCTGGCCTTGATACAAACAACCACCAATACCGGGAATATGATGCAGAGTCAATTAATAATTACCATCAACAACCCGAAATAAAACGATCAGATGGACGTGACCTAAAAGGTGAAGCAACGTATCTTCACACAAATGAGGATGGACAATTGGATTCTGCGATATATGGAATATTTTCAACGACAGTGACATTACCAAATTGCAACGAATTAGATTTACCAAACATTAACGAGCACGATGCATCACTGCCTTATCACAATGATAGTGCCGAGAACGCTGATACAGTATCACATAGAGATGAGAAACAAATGAAGTTAGCTGATGGTGACACAGTAGCACATAGAGACGAGAAACAAATGAAGTTAGCTGATGGTGACACAGTAGCACATAGAGATGAGAAAAAAATGAAGTTTGCTGATGGTGACACAGTAGCACATAGAGACGAGAAACAAATGAAGTTAGCTGATGGTGACACAGTAGCACATAGAGATGAGAAACAAATGAAGTTAGCTGATGGTGATGTCTGTAGTGATGTAAGACTACCAGAAGAAGTCGATTTTCAGTATGTTAGAAGTTTTGAGAAAAATGGACAAACACTCTACTTTGTCCGTAGAGAAAAACATGTAGATATGGATCATGGGAATACTATACCTGATGATGAGATCGAAGTTATTCCAGACGGTAGAGGGTCCGTATCTGTTGTATCCGTTATTAAGCCAAGTGAACTAGACGACATCAACGATAACTCTGATTTTACGGAGTATTTTATGATGAATATGAGTGATGAAAGATCAAAAACGATTGTTGGGGAAAACATACCCGAAGAACTGATTGATCCAAAAAGACATAACACTTTGTAATACACTTTTAAGACTTATGTATCTAATATGGCATGTCGTGAATAACGTTGTTTTGATTTGTATGGCGATTAAATTCAATTACTATACCCCGCTTTCACACAGTGAAGTGGGAGCTATGTAGGAATCACGCTGTCCGGAACGTCCCATCGCGTTGTATTTGAAAATACTTGTTTTTCCCGTCGCGTCGCCTCCCGTAACGCAATTTTAATCCTAGAATTTCTCAAGCAGTTTTGAATGGGTTGTTCCCAAACTTCATATACTTATAACATTATAACAACTGATGACCTCATATCCCTCTACACCACCGATTGTTGATTGCCTAATTTATTACAGAATTATGGCCCTTAGTTTGACTTAGAATGTAAACGTGGGTATTCATCACCCTTAGTGATAGTTCTAGGTTTGTATGTTACAATGTACTAAATTTGGTAGTAGGAATTTGCATTTGATTATCAATCACAAATATTTGAACTAATATATGTTTGTTCTTCAATTTGTTTACTGTGTATTTTACATATAAAGGAAAAAAATCACCGATAGCAAAGATTTTAGGCCCACGTATTGAACAACAACATTAATAAAGTATTTTATTATATCATATTAGATATTTAATCTAAGTATAAATTAGTTGTTCCCCTATACATAATTTACTTCCACGCTCCTACTAGAGGTATTCAGCTTATAACATGTATAACGCTTTCATGTTGTAACTGAATCACATATCTTGATATTCTCGCCGAGTATGTTCATTTGAATGTCAAGTCTAATATTTCTTCGATATAAAATAATATGACATGAACTATTATGTGTTTCCTAATTTTGCTGCTTCCGTATTTTTGAAAATGGATAGAGAATGATGTTTTGAAGCAAAAATCTTCAATTATAAAAATAACTGCAATACAATTTTTTAAAAAGATGCCTGTAAATTGTCGTTTAAGGTTATTGTATTCTGATATGTCCATGTCTGAAGGTAAACAAGTTGAATATGATTTCTTTTGCTATTTGTCGGTTTTCGCGATTATAGCGAAAATTAACATGAAATTCGACTTTGAAAATGATTAAATTCATGAACAATTCTAGTTCGAAACATCAGCTGCAGTCATTTTTATGATTTCCTCCTCTATAAAAACTAATTTTCATTACTTTCTTATGAGAATAAATAGAAAAAATATATAACTTAAGATTTTGGCAAACACACACATTTGCAAAATGATGAAAAAATATAAATGTTGACGAAGGATATGTGATATATGATAATACAGCAGCAATAACTATTCATTTTTTGTCCTACAAAATATCAATAAAATGCTTATGTTGGTTAATTTTTAAAATCATAGGTACTACTGCAATAGAAACATTGGGAAATATTATGCACCTAATTCAAAATATAATTTAAAGCGAACCTCGTGAAATTGGAGATTATGACAGTTTCAATAATTTTTTATGATAATTACTTCCACTGAAAATAAACGTCTTATTAAACAAAAGTGTTACGTTATAAGTTGAATACCTCTTGTAAAAACATTTAACACATATGATAACATTATGTTTTGTTTATACGTGCTTTTGTAAAGTACCGAAATTGTTTTCAACAAGCGAGCGATCGCGGGTTGAATCATTTGACATGGTTACATGGGTTATAGCTAGTCACGGCATGACCTTGGCCTACTTAATGGACTTCTTTGATCAACAGTCATGTTTAATTAATTAGTCTTAATTTCAAGCAATCTATATTGAACTGCATCAATCGAGCAGACATTCGAAGTAGCTATACATATTATCACCAATATCTATTGTTGGTGGCGCTTGTTTGAGCCAAAAGTTTTTCGGACTTTTCAGACAAAATTCAACTTTAAATTAAATAAATTGTATATGACTGAAACAGACATTTTTAGTGGTAAATAAAAAATACCTTACTTTTCAAAATCGCTTGAGAAATATAAAAAAAATGCATGTGTTTTGGACATTTTCAATGCAGAATTCTGAAGTATCAACAAAGGTTTTAATATGGTGGAAACAACGTAAATTTAGACATCCTGAAAGTTTTATAGCAAACTATTGAGACTAACTACAGTTATTTTAGATGTCTTAATTTTCCCAGCAACAACCTTGAGTTTACATGGGAAAGGCCAAGCAGGTTCTAGTGGGCACCAAACCGAGCTGACCAAACCTCACTCTTACCCTATTGTCATCCCAGTAAAACGGGACAGTGTTTTATTAGGAAATCCGCTCCATGCGATATACTCTAACAAACTAGGTAGCATTAATATGCAATACAAGTATTACACAAAAAAGATTACTTATATATGAATAAAACAAACGCATAGAAAGACATAAGCAAGTACTCAATGACTTGGCAGAAGCCAGAGGAACAAGAGAATAAACCATAAAGGATACGAAAAAGATTGAAGACATTGACAAAGAGGAAAGTTTAGTGGCCAACTGTAAATACGTCAACCACTGGACTGTAATTATGGGGTAAAAACCTCTTTTGACAACCATGTTATGCTCCACCACCGAATGGTGCGTGACAAATAGGGTTAGCCATGTCCGTCCGTCCCGAAAAGTTTGTGTCTATCTCCTCCCACAGTTTTCAACCTATTGTTTTGAGACTTTACAGGATGCTTACCTATGATTTCAAGATGTGCATATCGATTTCACGTCAAAATCCACATTGTATTATGGGAGTTACATGGCCCTTTTCCGTCATATTTTCCGTTTTTCGCTGATTGACTTCAGTGGGGGCATCCGTGTCCCATAAACACATTTCTAGTTTTAACAAGTTTAATAAAGGGTATATGAAAGTGATATGACCACGGATCTTACGAGGTGTGTAAGTCACGTCGCCCTAGAATATCATTGTCGCAGGAGAGTTCTTAGTTTCCTTTTATGTCTTAAAAGAACATCAGGTTACGCATATTAAACTCCTCAACTCATTTCAAGCAAAGAAGTTGTCCTGGGAACATCCCCGTCTAAGTGTGGTATAATTAACAATGTCAATAAATACTGAAAATGAGATCCGATGGAAGCAACAACCACAAACAAGAAAGAAAAGTAGCAAGACTGTTGTTTTATTGAGTCTGTTGATGTTAAGTAATACGCCTCCTTAGCACCGGCTTTACGGTTTACATTCTACGTCAAAGCCACATATATTGGGCTGGATGATTCCAAAGGACCAGTTAGTAATAATACTAGTGATTTGTAGTCGGGGATACTTTTAACAGCAGCCACACAGCACTATAAACGCTAGTGTGGATGTAAATAAATACTGAAAATGAGTTCCCTTGAAAGAAACAAACACAAACCGAAGAGAAAAGTGACAGACTCGGTTTACTGAGTCTGTTCATGAGAGGTAATATAAGGTGCAACACCTCCCACGCCCGCTAGCAACGGCTTTGGTGATATGTTACTTTAAAGCCACACATATTGGTCGTGATGATACCCAAGGACCAGTAAGTAATAACACTACTTAACAAACGCTAGTGTGAATGTCACTAAATACTGACAAAGGGGATCACTTGGAAGCAACACACACAAACAAGAGAGAAAAGTAACAGAGTCGGTTTTATTGAGAGAAATATGACTTGACTTGGTTTACTGAGTCTGTTCATAAGAGGTAATATAAGGTGCAACACCTCTCACGCCTCCTAGCATCGACTTAACAGCCATTAAGATTGGTATTTATGATCCCAAATGACCAGTAAGTGATAACACTACTTATTTGTAGTTGGAACGACTTTTACAGCCGCCACACAGCACTAAAACTATAATGTCATATGAATACATACTGAAAAGGGGATCCCTTGGAAGCAACAAGTAAGATAGAAATGTAGCAGTCTCGATTTACTTGAGTCTGTTTATGAGAGGTAATAGAAGGTGCAACACATCTTACGCCCCACTAGAGCCGGCTGCAGCGGTATTCTGCTTTAAAGCTAGTCAAGATCATCTGCGACGCTTGCTAATTTTCAAGACGAACGTCTAAATTTGTTTTTTTAAAAAAAAGTTTCACGCGGCAGCCATTTTAACGATATTCTGGTCGTTTTTGATTGGCAGATACAGACGCACATTCTATCGAAGATATACAGAACATCAAAAAGACACTAAATTAATAAAATACAAAGAGGGACACTTCATCATTATATCTACAAACTAATTGCAGATGGTAAAAAATACCATAATAAAAAAACAATCATTACAGACATGTGTTTCCGGTTTCATTTTTTTCTGCACAAAGGGTCAAGGCGTTTGTATTTACAATCAAGCGTCAAAGATGATCAAGACTACTTTAAAACCACATATATTGGGCTTGATAATCCAAAATGACCAGTAAGTATTACAACTACTGATATGTAGTTGGAACAACATTTTACAGCCGCCACATATCACTAAACAAACACTAGTGTGAATGTCAAGAAATACTGTAAAAGGGATCCATTGGAAGCAACACACATAAACAAGGGAGAAAAGTAGCAGACTTGGTTTTATCTGTTCATGAGAGGTAATATAAAGTCTTTAGCGGTGTTGTACTTTAAAGTCAAAAGACTTGATCCCAAAGGACCAGTAAGTATTAACACTGCTGATTTGTAGACGGTTGCTATGAAGAAGACCAGTTGTTATGACAACCATGAGTCGGTAACCCAATAACGTCAAAGGGCCATAACTCTGTTATTTATACAATCAACATTACAATGTGTGATGTAGAGGGTCATAAGTTCATCAGTTGTTATGAGTATATATGACGTTTTGGAACAACTCATTCAAAACTGTTTGAGTAAAATGTGTTACAGGACATTATATAATATTAGAGTGGAAAATGCTAAGTCAAACAAATTCTGTAATGAATTGTGCAATCCGAAATAGGGGATAAAGTCATCAGATTTTATGACATATGAGTATATGAAGTTTGGGAACAACCCATTTAAAACCGTTTGAGAAATGCAAGTAATAAAAATGTGTTACGGGGCGCGACGCGACAAAAAATGTGACGCGATGCGACTAGACAAACATGTGATACGCGACGGGACGCGACGTGACCGTTTGGACAACGTGATTCCTATATAGCCACCACTTCACATTGTGAAAGCGGGGGTATAATAAATAAATAATGTAACTCGTTCGATCGACAACAAACTTCATCTGTATTTAAGGTTACCAATAACACAGAATATACTGTACATTTCTAAAAACGTCTTCCCAAACTCGTTATCACCATTTTCGTTTATTTTACAAATAAAAAAGGAGTGGGCATGCATGTCCCCATACCCCATAGCAACATTATATTTAAATATTTACTGGTGCAATATAAACAATTATTCTATATCATTTTAAATACGTAGTTTTCATTGGATAAAAGGCAGTCACGTGTAACTCATTAGTATGAACTATTGCCTTTGAACGTTTCCTATCCGGTTCAATCTGGTTTTGCGGTCAAAAGTATTTTTTTTGCAGGTCGATATTCTGAAAATGACGTGACGTCATGCATATAAACAAGTAAGCAAACTAATGGAATGTATACGATTCAATATAATAAAACAACTATCTACTTCTGTTTCCGTCAAGGGTTAAAACATTCATCCTCGGGAATGACTATTGACCCTCAGCAGTGAACCCTCAACTGCGTCTCGGTCAATAGGTCACGGCTTCGGGTCAATAGTTATTCCACTGGATGAATAGTTTTAACCATTGACCTCAAAAGAAGTAGATAGTTGTATACTACATGGAAAGTATGCTTTGAAGCTTTTAACTCATTATTAGCAGTGATTTGCAAATTTGCAAGTTATAACTGTATAGAAAACCCATACGGATAGCCGCGAGATAAAAACCACAACACAAGATTTCCGTTTGTCCCTTAAAAAGACTGTAACATGAACATGATGAAACTAATTCTGGGTTTTAAAAGCATTATAAAGCATTTTTTTTCGGAACATACGACCATTTGAAAATACCTAGAAATCGTGTTTAAGAAGCAAGATAAGCATGTTGTAGCGGAGATAGGACGTGACCTATATTTTATGCAATGATCACAGCGAACCGAGATGTAGATGCATAGAAGAAAGCTTCTCGTGAAGTTTGGTAAACATCCTGCAAGAAATAAGCCAGATACGCATGCCGAAGCGGAGGCCAGATACTCATTCCGTAGCGGAGGCCGGAAGTGATCTATATTTCGTTGAAGGTAGGTCAGAGCGCCCCAACATTGTGCACTTGATTTTAATTGTAATTGTTATTGAATGCTGTTTAACGGCTCATCAACACAGTACAGGTTATTTAGAGCCGCCCCAGAGAAAGGGGAAGGGTACATAGGAATCCGGGAACCTGCCCTACTCTTATAATCGAACTTTAACGTGCTCGGAGGATAGACCGATACACGGGACCGCCCGGTTTACGTCCTCATCCGACGGACGAGGCTAAGGAAAACTGTCTTGCCCAAGAACACACTGACGGAACTCAGTGACACCACGGAGGTTTGAATACTTGGTTTTAAATGCATATAAGAAACATTATGGTAAAATCTTGCAAATAATGAAGAATATATAAATAACTAAAATTCGGACGCACGGACTAGCGAATGAACGAACAAACGAACGAACTGACATACATACAACCAGACGACATTGTGATAGCTAAGTCGTAATCCGTATAACGGACCCGACAAAAACATGGTTGATAGTTGACTACGTAGCGATCAATTCTAAAAATGATTTGCCAACTTCTTTATTGCGGTTCAGGGTGAATAAGTATTTTAAGGGTTTCAAATAGTTTTAGTAATGGTGACCATACTGAATACCACAAGGTTAGAGCTTTGATATTTTGCATGTAGCATCATCTAACAGAGTACACTTTGCAAGTAGATCGTTTCAGGCCCTCGTGGGCCTCTTGTTGGCACTAACTTGTTTTGTTCAAATTTCCCACATTGGCACTGCCAGGGGCGTAGCTTGGCTGAATCTGATGTGTAGGCCGAGTTGTAGGGGGGTCCGGGGCATGCTCTCCCGGAATTTTGTTTCAGCTAGACTGTCGGAGGTGCGTTTTGGCGTATATTTCGAACCGGTGAATATGTCTATAAGAGCATCAATATCCTTACTTGTTACCGTAAATTATATATCTTATAACTAAAAAGAAGCTGAAAACATTTAAAGTGCATTTTTGGCATTTTTATTTTTTCGATTTATCAGAAAAAAGTGTAGGTCGCGGCCTACACGGCCTATAGGAAGCTACGCCCCTGACTGCCATGTCAACATTTATCGGAATACCGATTGAAAACGTTATATTGCTCTACTCTCTACCTTACATTTCGCTATTAAAATTATTTCATTTCATGACCATCAATCACTTAAACATTGTGCTTCCCCAAACGCGCCGACTATCTTTTTTAAATATATTTCTTGTTGTATATAACGTTTTTATTTGCACCGGTCCTAACCCCCCGATAAATATTGCCTGGTCCATTATCTCAATTTCTGTCTGCCGCTACATAAGTGAAAAGCCCGCGAAAATCTGTGCAAGAGGTTAGCTATGGCAGCTAATTAGTGGGGTAGCTTGCAGGAAAAGAAAACTGCTGGACAATGGCGGGTTCAATTTCTGCTCACATGTAGATAAAAGCTAGTCCTGAATCCACCAGAGCATGGGCGTGTTGGGGGTGGGGTGGGGTGGGGTTCGTGGGGGTAGGGGTGGGGGTGGGGGGTTGCTGGGAGGAAAATAAAACCGATTGACAGTGGCGGGTTCAATCTCTGCTCACATGTAGATAAAAGATAGCCATGGGCGGGTTGAACTATCAGTCCGTTATCTATCCAATGAACTTATTTCCTTAGAATTCAAATAAATAACCTACCATCTTTAAAGTGGCAATTAAATATTACGCGACTTCACATGTGCGACGTCACATGACGTCACTTGATTTCGACGTCATGTTAATAGCTCGTGTCATATCCGATTCAAAATGGCCGATAGTGAAAATAATGTACTTTAAAATTCTATTAATTTATTCCTGTTTGTTTGTTTTGAGGGACGAAATACGAGAAGTCACTTCTGCTTTTGTCTCAAAGGGTAAGGGTACTTTTGCTGCAACTGCTGTGGTTGTTCAATACAATTATTGATGCATTCTGAGATGTTTCTTATTTTGTATTTTATATAGCTTTTCAACAACCTCTTAGTCTTAGGTAAAAAAAAAAAAACTGTGTTTCAGGAGGCCCGTCAGACCCTATTTTTAAGGGGCCGACCCTAGAACTTTTTATGAAGAAAAAAAAATAAATAATAATAATAATAATTTTTCTGAACAATGATTTATCACAATATATCGAGGTAAACTGACATCACAGAGAAACTTTCAGTTGTATCATCAACTTTTAAAGGGTTTATGAGATAAATATATGTAGAACCTCACAATATTTTGCTCTAAAAAAAAAAAGAAAAAAAAAGCCTAACACTTATTTTTTTAGAGCATGCAATAGGAAACACACGTATTTTTTTTTTTTGGCCTTAGTATTTCTTTTGATGGTTTGTCTGGATGTGGCCTTTGTTGTCGGAGAATACCTTTTGATAGGATGTAGTTTCGTTTACATTATCTTGTCTATTTAGGCGCTGAGGATTGGATAATAGCGAGGATTGTTTACACATAAAATCGTTTCAACTAACCTGTATGGCCGTATTGCCTACTGACCTTCGGTAACCCTGTCTTCACCACCCTTTATGTTGTATCTTGCCTTTTTCATTAAATATATTAAATATTGCACCTTGTTTGTCATACAGTGCGGACCTACGATTCACACAGTTTGGACGCTGTGGTTTCTATAAGACCCTATATCTCATTTTTTATACTAAACTGTGATTTATCCAGTACCTTATCCAATGAGGATATTCCTATGCAGCACATTTTAAGGGAGAAAATCAAGAGTCACGTGTTCAATGTATCATATGGACATCTTATCTTCAGCTGATCAGATTGGATGAACGTTGGCAACACGTCCGATGTATTTCGCAGACGGTCATAGTGGATTTTGACACGTTTGTCTCAAAATTGATCATAAGCGAGGTTTTCTCTGAAAAAAGGCCCTGAATTCGTCCATTCATCCCCCCACCCACATCCCACCCACATACACACACACACACACACACACACACACACTCCACCACCCCTACCCAGAAGTTGCTTGGGGAACATCCCCGTCTTAGTGGGAATAATTAAATGAAATTGAAATCATCTCAACTGTCATATATTTGCTTGTTTTTTGGTTGTAAAATATGTATTGCACATGCCTCGTGTGGTTCCCGGGGGCCCCGTTTGATAACGGGGCAAAGAATAGGGCCACTGCAGATCCCTCTGGAGGGAAGGACAGAGGGGTAGAATCCCCCAAATTCATGTTCATTTTATGATTTTTTGTTCATGTTCATGTTCATTAAAGGTCTTCATCATGATCCCTGCATTGTTTCAGGTGCCATGTCGCTCACATCAAAAGAGCAGTTGCAGAAAAACAATAAACGTGGCTCCAGCGTAGATGGAGTTTCTACGATAGAATTTGCAGCAACTCTGCAGTTCAGGGTGAGAAGGTTCTAGGCCCATTTTCCATATTTTATCTCGATGTACAGGGTTTGACATAAACAGTTGACCCCTTGTCCTGTGCCATGTAGATTCTACTGGGGACAAGTTAATTGTCCCAGGTGACCTGTCCTACGGACAACTAAATTTTATAAAAAGAAATGAATTTTACATCTTTAAAACCTGTGACTGAAAAAATGTCAAAACATTGGTGAGCACATTGTAAATGACAAATAAAACCCATCTTGTTTTCATTGGTGGAATGCATTGAATTGAATTGAATTGAATGTTGTTTAACGGCTCATCAACACAGTATAGGTTATTTAGAGCCGCCCCAGAGAGAGGGGAAGGATACATAGGAATCCGGGAACCTGCCCTACTCTTATTATCGAATAGATTCCTATGGTTCTTTAACGTGCTCGGAAGATAGACCGATACATGGGACCGCCCAGTTTACGTCCCCATCCGACGGTCGAGGCTAAGGTAAAGTGTCTTGCCCAAGAACACACCGACGGTGGTGGAATGCAACTGATTGAATGTAATGTCACTTTCATGATTGATCTTGTTTTTTGTATCACTTTTAAATGAAGTGCGGGACAAGTAAATTTGACTGGGGACAAGTAAATTGTGTAAGTTAATTGTCCTATGGACAAGTTGCTGAAAAAAGTTAATTTCAAACCCTGATGTACAAGGAGGATGAGCCTGGCATGTTCATGCCTGTTAGGCGCCATATAACCTTTCATGTATTGGTGCGCCTTAAACCCCAATTCAATTCAATGCTCATCAGAAGGTATTTTTATTTACCACTTAAACTCCCAGTTCCAATGAAATTTTACTTATTAAGTATTTGTAAAAATGTTGATGTAAATGTTGAAAACCCTTTGGATTAAACATGCGCCCCGAACAAATTGTAGGAAAACGACAGGTCTCACGAATTTCTAAATCGGTTCCGTTTAACTAAGTGTTGAATACTTGTGTGCAAATTAAGAATTAAAACGTGTAAAAGAATAATTTCGGTTTTTTTTACCAGAGTTATGTCCCTTTAAGGAAATCGGTTATTTTGAAACTCTTTTAAAGCTGCTATAGCTATGCTTAAGGTGTATCACATAAAAAGGGTCACAATAAAACTGCCTTAATATATGAGTTTCAAGCCATGTTTCACAAGCTGTATTTGGAAGTCAACCAATCTCGTTTTCCAAGTTACACATCTACTAGCTTTAAATCTTTCGCTACCAAATTTCAAATGTCGGACACATTCTTCCCGAGTTTTACCATCAGTTGTTGCTACCGAACATTTTGAATCAAGGTGGGCGACCTCGCTTCTCTCTGTTCAAATACCGCGATTTTCCTTACATACTAACTGATTACAATTCAACTTTGGACCACGACGTGCTAGAAGTGCACATCAGCACAGAAATACAGGTGTTCACATGTAAGGGATACGTGAGAGTTAGCGTGTACATTACAACAGACGTCCACTGCTACCATGTGTAATTATAAGATTGTGTTATCAAAGTGAAAAACTCAAAGAAACTGTTCGTTGCTACCTTACCATTACGTGTGCAATTATGAAAACCATATAGGCAGCGAAAAAACCCATCGACTAGTGTATAACACGGCGGTATTTACGAAAATACCGCATTATAAATGGGTATTATTCCATAAAAAGGTATTATTCAATTAAAATACAGATTTGCACTTATTCCATTCCAATATTTGCGTTTCATTCAGTTTCATTATGCTCCGTAAAGAATCCCGGACGTGAAGATCCCGGAAATATTGCCGCATTCTACACTTTAGTAGACTGCTCTACGAAAACGTCATTTGCGGTAATAAAACGGCAAGCTTTGAACATTGAAAAATATCAATCTCTACCCAGAGTACACTCGTTCCTCATTTGACTCTGTCAACGTCAAAGGAAGTAGGGCGAACGGTTAGGTCACGTGATTATTCAAAAAAGTTATGACGATGTTTATAATAAATCCTTTTGCGTGATCTGCAAAGATAAAATATAGACCTATATTAAATAATTTCAATTTTTATTTCTATGAGTTTTTTGTTTTTTTAGTAATTTCTGCTATCGAGCTTTGGTTTGGAATGTTTACATACGCGTTTCGATTGAGGAGACCTAAGTACGTATTATTTGTGTAGTAAAATAGTCCCGATTAAAACTAAATTGTTTTCATGCATTATTTCAAATCTTGCAAAATCTAATTTGAAGATATTCTGAAAATTATATTTACACAAGAAATAAATGAGTTTCAGGCAAGTTTACCTATTCCAATTTACAGGTTTTACCAAAATCTTGTAATTTAGTAGTTAGCAGAGATATATGGAAGTGCAAGGAACGATAACTCTGCGTGGAGATTCGAAAAATATGTGTTTATACCATTCAAGTTTTTTAGACGGGTTCCCTAGGAATTGAAGTTGTAATGCATGATTATTTTCGGCTAGATGATTCACAGTATGTTAACCATAGACATATTCTAAAGCTATATAAGAGTCAGCTGACTTCGGCAGCTAAAAAAAAAGAAACTTCCGCATTTGCATAGGGTTGACTTTGTTACACTTTGTACAGGAATCTAGATACAATTTCATCATTTTATACTTATCACTCAATCATTCTGATCAATATTAATAATCATCAAAGACAAGAGTTAGTGTGTTGCTGCTAAAACATGTTTTATTCAAATTGCGAAATCACTATATTTGTTTTATAAAGGGAGGTAATCTAAAAATATTCATTTTTGAAAGCCATACAGCTTTCATGGCGCAAAAGTGAGTGAACAGGTCAGCTTACTTTCTCCGTCTTTTTGGCGCTGGGATTATACCTTCTGTTTATAGAACAAAACTGTGTTAAATCAAAGTTTAAACCACAAGATCCGGAAATGCTGTTCGAATCAAAACAAGGGGAATAACTGTGCGTACAAGTTTGATTCAAGTTAAATTGCTTTCATGACAGTGCTGATCTTTTAACAAAGATATTAACATATAAGACCAAACACAATATATTTTCATTGTGTCTACATGTATGGGTAAAGTTGCGGAAGTTTCTTTTTTTGTTGAGTATACAAAGTGCTATATATCGAAATGAGTGGCGAACAGTGTAGACCATAATCAGCTTGCACATTATATGCAGGTTGGTCTAGATTATATTGTCGTAAACATTAATGTTTTTGACTGTGTTTCTTCCAGATGAAGTAAACGAGATTCATGGTAGAGGTTATAGAACAATCCGGCGAACTAACACGTTATCGAAACCATATAGAGGTAAGAATGCTCTCTTAAGAATTAAAGTTTATTTTTTGAATTAATATATTGTTTCTGTCTACTCGTACTGTCTGCGATAGGTTGAAGTTTTCAGGTTCTGTCAGTTTCTTTCTTTCTTTCCAGGTAAAGCAAAAGCGCTCACTAATGAACAGCTAAGAGCCTTTTTGGCGGCAAGACGCCGACCGAGTAAAGGTAAGAAATTAACAAGTAACCAGTTACTGGGACCGAGTACAAGCAATTAAAATAGTCCATGAACGGTTTAGTTACTGACAGTTATTGCTTTTTTGGGGCCGTGTGCGTATTAACGTTATTCATCCTCGTTGTATTGCTCTGGGCATTTTAGCGAGCAAACCTCGGTTTAAGAAAACTAACCCGCCAAATAATGACAAAATTACACCACTCTCCCAGGTGTTCAAATCATATTATAAAAAACTCTATCAAGTGTTCAGGTCATATAATAATTTAAATGTGCCTTTTAAAAGCATAGGTTTATTATTATTATTATTTATTATTCATTTTACCGATCGTCTTATTTTGCGGTACAAATGTTTATTTTTATTAGGTTGTGAAAAGTAACCGGCTATTGAGACTGGGCTATTTGCAGCATTACTCGAGGTTTCCATATTGGTTACGTCATCGTGACTTAGATTCCCGCCAAAACAAATTTGCATTCAAAATCAAAGTTATCATCCAAATTTTACAACGTCATTCAGCCGATTGCTCCATCAATAGTTTATTTACATGAAAGCAGTGATAAAACCGTCATATGCACTGCACTCTAAACAACAAACATTCAACGCAACTTATACATTAACTAGTGTGACCAGCGATCATAATGTTTACATAGCAACAGTGCACTATGTTATATGTCATTGCCTTCTGGCTAACAAAATGTCAAGATTTTGAACATACCAAAGCTCGATATACACATGAGGCGGGATCCCGAAGAATGACGGGATTGGCCGAGTTTTCACGATTGGGGACTGAGTACAAGTAATAGAGTATGGTCTCATCGAGTTGGTTGATTTAAACATCCAGATGTGAGTAGCCCATCGAGGTTAAACCAACCAACGAGATAATACCATACTGTATTTGTTTTTAGCATTTTAGCTGTCTGCTGTACTCTAACTTCATATAACTGGTAGTTAGATTACACCATTTATTTGACAGGTGTTCAATTAAACGATTTACACCTACTAACTAGTGCGAATACAAACTAGTGCGATACGAAAGGCCGTGCTACAAGTAAGAAATTTACAACATTTCAGTAACAAGTTTTCTTTTTGGACGAGTAAACCATTAAAAATAAAATTGACAGTGCCGATTTCAAAAAGTAGAAGTATTTTATTTTATGCAAGTCGATCAGTAAAGTGAACTGTTGCTGTAGCAGCATTGCCAGTTCAGCACCTAAAGTTTTTTTTTTTTTAAATCATTCATAACATATTCATTATATTGTAAAATGCATCATTCATAAAAGTAGATACTATTGACTACATCTATTGTAACAGTAGTTATTATACCAATATACTATTTTTTATAATTATTATTTAACATGTTGTTTTGTTATAATGTTAAAGAATTTTAACCCGCCAAGCAACAGCAAAACAGCGCTACAAAACTTGTTTATAAAAAATCTATTCAGGTGCCCAATGTCATATGCACCGATTTATAGAAAATGTTTCACGGGTTCCATAAAACAAAAAATTCGACTTTCCATCTTCGGGGTCTAGCCTGGCGCTAAAACCGTTTACATTGTGTCACTAGAATTCGGACTCTGAAAATATGCAAGCAATACATACACCTCGTCATCAGTAGGCTCAGAAACGGGTACTTACGATGTAAAATGTTGGCTGTTGTTGGCGGCATAGCCACTTTAAGCCAAATAAACAAAAAATATATTGATTTTTTCTCTTGCCATGTACATGTTAAGTAGTTTAAGGTACACTCTAACATATAACATAATATTTAAATTGAATATAAATAAGCGGGTAAGTTTGAACATAGTACCTCTTACAATGCATTAACTGCAGAAAAGTAGAAAGAGAGATTTGAGATGCAATTTGAGCTAAGGACATGGCAATTTAGTTGTCACACTATCTACCACAGTAAATATAGAAAAGTAGAAAGAGAGATTTGAGATGCAATATGAGCTGAGGACATTGCAATGCAATGAGTCAAGCCAACCAACAAATTTAAAACTCATTGCAACCCCCGATGAAAAACTCCCCCAGAACCCTTCATTTGTATACTACTTATAAATAATTGATAATATGACTTGCTACTTTTTTAATCAACCCCAAATAAAACAACTGCATATCGGGTAATCAATATCTTTCAAACCCAACACCGTGGAGGCATCCAGACCCAACAGCTAATCACTATTCAAAAAATGTTTCTATAAACTTTTGCAAAAGCCACGTGTCGTGCGCAATCTCTTTACATTAACGGCATTTTAAGCAGCTGTCCACAGCCGTTAATGTGATCACCTGGTTTCAGTTAGAAAATCTACGCTTGCGCTCATCCCACAATTCATTTAACTTTTCAATGGGCTGGCTCGCTCCATAGACATCACCAGAACTCCATTTGGTATATCTCTTTTCTTTAGCAGCTGCACCCCAATATTAGTTTGCTTATAACGGAACTACACAGACACCATCTACTAAGCGCCACGATTGCGAGACTACAACAAGTTAGCAAATAGCTGTCATTTTCACCAGGTAACCAGCACTTGCATGCATATAACCGATAGATAAGATGATGATTTCTAAGGTTTAAAGTCCCTCTACCATTCGCCTATATATGCTATAGCGCCGACCACGAGACTTTAATTTTTTTTTTTAAAGTTGCATGAATTCGAATTATCATAGTTAGTAATATAATTAGCGTTGTGTTGCAATACAATCTGATGAATTAGTTGTGTTAGAAATAATAGCATTAACATTTGATTTAATATATGTAAAAGTACTTTTAAATATTAATTATAACACAAATTTGTCACAAAACGTTAAATATTGGAAAAATACAAAGAGAGATAACCCAGCGCCGATTATTTATCAAATGGGAGTAACTGTTGTCTCTCTTTAACCATTATTGGAAAAATTATAGGAGCATTGCATCAGATATACGCAGTACGCTGCGCGTGAGAACTTATTGGGAAAAGTGCCAGGAGTAATGACACCAGACATAATCGATCAGTACATCCACAGTTAAGTTGAAATATGTTTAAGGAGAGCGCAACTATTTTATTTTTTCTACTTTCGGTGAAGTTTTCAAATCACACGACCCAAAACGACATCAACTCCAGGTCTAGTCTCGGCTGTTAAACAAAATCAGAAGGAACAGGACAATCATCCTCGTCATCACTATACATATCACGCTCCATCATAGAATATTTTATTTTCCAGCATTTGCATATTTTACGTTTCAAGTTGAAAAGCTTTTTATTGATATGATCAGCTTTTTCTAGATAATAATCCATTTCCGATAGTAATCGCCCTCCTTTGCTGCTTTGACTTTTCCTAGTATCTAGAAAATCAGCACGAATCACATCATATTCCACCCAGCCCTGTTTGCATCCCAACAATACTCTTCTATATTTGCCTTTTTTAAGTTTTTCACATATCTCTTCCACAAATGTTTGTTCCATGTATAAAGTATTATATTAATTTATTATTTATATGCTAATGTATCCCAGCCATTGTCTAATATGTACCTTTTGTCATCATATCATTATGCAGATAAACTTTTTTTATTAATTTCATAGCTGCCCAGCTTGTGTTTGTTAGATCTGATAACTTTCATTTAATGATGAGCTTCCGTTGCCGTGAATAAAATATTTTTGTAGTTATCATGCGTTATCTGTTTTTTGACAACACATTTTTTAACACCTTTGCATTTCTTTACCTCAGTATTATCAGCCAAAATGTATGAGTATGACTCACTCCTCAATCGAACAAACTCTACGATCACCGCACCACAGGCTTCATCTTTCATCTTGCCAATAACCTTTTTGTTATCGCTGAAGTAAAACTCGCTTTTTGGATTATAATCACTGTTATCAAAAAGTTCGTTGTCTTTGTAAAGATCAGCATACACATCTTCTGTCCTAATTTCGTAACACAGAGAATCGGTGACAGTAAATAACAACTTAACTTTTTCATTGTATTTGTTTTTAGCATAATTGTAGTGGAAATCATACATCAAGTATTTTGATAAGTCTAGAATACACATACCAACATAACAAGGGCGATTTAAGACCAGTCTTTCTTTTACCCTATTGATAGCAAACAAGTGTTCGCTAAACATCGTACAAGAAATAAACGACGGTCTTGTCGCATATTTCAAAAGAACTTACTCGTCATGCGTCAGCTTAACATCAACCCTTTTTCTCAGGTTTTCCATCGTCTTACCAAAAACCGAATTATTCATAAGCTTGAAGAAATCTTTTTCGAAAGCGTTTTTTCCTGCTGTTCTTTTTGTAGTATTAAAGTCGATATACACTTTCAACCATTGAGACTCATCAAACTGGGGTATCCTGTGTATCTTTTTCACTTTCAACCCCAAACTCTCATACAACTTTAAATTTCTATAATGCGTGACATATTTTTCCTTATCTTTTAATGAAGTAACAAGTTTGTTAACTTTACTAGTTCCCAAATCAAACTTACTCTTTAAGTTCTTGCAGTAGTCCGAAACCAATCATCTTTTATATTTAGACTTTCCGGATCAAGAGTATAATCATTTTGCAAGTCATGCAACTTTTCTGGATATTCAAGATCACACTCAACAATATAGTTTGATTTCCCTCATTCAGACTTATCGACCCATTTAAAATTACCAGTTGGTAGCGGCTGACACATCGCCCACCCGTACAAGTTGTTAGCATCAAGATACATTATATACTAACTATGTTTACTACTATCATAGTTTTCCATATACTTATTATTAGCTTTCGAATATCTAGCAATATGACTCACACCACCTCTCATTCCTTTTTCTACAAACAGATATTGATCAATAGCTGTAATCAAGTCAAGTTTTATCCCAGTCATTTTCAAACAGGCATCCCAAGATAAACCGGGACTACTGAAGTAATGACAAGGATCTACTTTGTAATACTCAAAGCACATTTCTCTGAAGATTTCAAAAACATCAGCTAGCAGCAAAACATCGCTTTTCAAATACAGATCATGGTATTCCCCCATGTTTTTGATCTTGAACGTCTTCCATATTTTTTAAGCATGCTCATAATCTTCATCTGAGATATTTGCATCATTTAACTGAGAAGCTTTTCTTATCGGGCAATTGTTTTTCCTTGAAGCATTCAAAGTTATCCATATAATCATACGGGTAAACTCCTTTTCTCTTCAAAAGTTCTAACTTTCATCAGAGTATTCTTGAGAGATATATTTAAACAACGGAATGTTTTTCACCAAGTTATCGAGTGACTGTGACATAAACTGGAAACTATCTATAAACACCAAATTTGACCACAACATGAAAGCCATATACCTTTCCATGTTATTTGGTATAACATTTATCGTTTTTTTTTTACTTTCCGTTGTGCTGCATTATAAAGTGAGCGTCATAGCCTCTCAAGTTATGGAATACAACAGGTATTGTTTTAGTTAGTATGAAACTGAGATTGCATGCATCGTGGGCACTTCCTCTAAACTTCCCAGTTATGTGACAATGATCTCTAACTGCTCTATCACAAGTCATACATCGTTCATCGCAAATATGACATTTCTCGGCTGCCCTAAATTCTTTTTCTTCTGCTGCTGTCATTGTCAAATCTTTCTTAAAACATGTATTCGCAGTTTTTTTACAATATTTTTCTTCCTCTATCATTTGTTCTAAAAACTTGTAAACAGCATTTGGTCCTCTATATGTTACAACCGGTTTGGAATATTTGTCATCATAGCAGCAGACAAACTTGTATCCGTAACTACAATCAGTATGTTGCTGATATGCATCTGTATACGAGTTTTTTGGATTATTTGTAGCTGAAGATATTTTTTACGTTATTGCTTCAAAGTCGGCATATATAACAAATGGAACAATTAATTGCCTGTTGTAGTTTTTAAAGAAAACCTTTTCACTCGCAAAAGGCATTTTTATTGCTTGCATTTTCTTTCTTTGCGTGATGTTTGATTAAACATCAACCGGTTAAAATCCTTTATCCATATATAATGATTTCTTTCTTCTTCAACAATCAAAAGCATATCGCATTCTTCTTATACTTTATTTTTTGATATGTATAGAGGATACACCCCACTTTTTCTATATCGAAATATATTAAATCAAATATTGGTGTGTGTTTTTTTATTTTGGGAATTTGCTTTAATGTAACAGGAAATGTAAATCCACTGTAATCAAGATCAACAATGCGCTTTTTATACTTTGTTATTCTTTCTAAATTTGCTGCTGCTGGAAATGTATATGCTAAATGACACCATCTGAAGAACTCGTCATCTTTTTTATTTATTATATTTATTAAACCTTTTTTAGAGTTAGAAAGTTCTTTTGGTAATTTCAAAAAAGAGCTACCCCTTAAAGGCTTTTACTTCACCCTGTTTACATAATACATATCCACTGATTTAATTACCCATCCACTTCCATTCCAGAGCCAGTTTCCAATTCCGTCAATAATTTCATTAGTTGCTGTATCTAAAGCATACTTGATATTCTTTTCATTTAAGATTATTGTTGCCCGGGATGCGAAGTAACCTGTTTTATATGTAGTTGTCTCCACATCATTGATTTTTACTGTTTTAGATGAAGTCATTTTCAAAGTAACACATACTTTAAATCCTTTAGTTCTTTGTAATTCCGCCTTGAGGAATTCTGTGACTGTTTTTTGCGTCAGACGAAGCTGAGCGAGTGGACTTAATCTATCCACAATACTCACAGAGAAAACCTTACTTTATTGTTTCGGAGATCTTTCGATTTCTTTTACGCTCATTATATAATATATATAATACAGAATTCTTTAAGCCCTAATTAATTAATTTAGCCAGCATACAAAATAATATCCCTTTTTCAATAACTTGCAGTAGTAATAAATAAAAAATTCAATAGTTATGGGACCGTTAGTCGCTCGTGCGATCATTGTATCACGCAATTTGTTTAATCTTTTTACATCATATTTTCTTATGTTCCATGGTCGTTTCATCTTTTGGGCTTCGGTTATAATCTTTTCAGTCAAATCCTTGAAGTTTGCAAAAATTAATAGTTCTCTGTCAAATTTATTTGTACCCTCAAAAACAACCAACAAAGCCTGCTTCTCACAATCTTTTCTGAGACTTTCTATATCATCCGTGTATACCATATAATATTATACTATTCTTATTCTTTTAAGCCCTAATTTAATGAATAAAAATAATAGTTTATTATATGATGAACTGTATATATTGTAAGAGATTATTAGGTGTTTTGATTCTTCTGAATTTTGCATGGATTGTTTTTTGTTTTACATAGTCGACAAAAAGACGCACTGTAAAAATTGTGTTGGGTATAGACTTTCAATCAAACCGAGACTGCAATATTTCGTATGTGTCGTTTTCGGCCGTTTCCAAAGGTCCATTATAATACTCTTTTTTATAGCACAGTGGCGTTGCTTGTGCAGTGTGGCGGCAGTAAAATGTCTCCCCGCCCTTGCAATCAGTACTGTTATGCATTCGATCTTTGGAGATCGCTGAGCCCGATACTTATATTTAATTATCGGTGGTACATTTTCATTTCTTTTTGTTTTCTTACTTAATTTTAGATTACTCCGGCCGATTGAAGGCTCTGGGTATTGTTTTACCACTTATAGGATATGTTGTCTGCTTTTTAATTTAGTCTTTTGTCTGTTACTTGTGATATGCAGGCTTCATAACCGCTGCGCCCAACTAAATTCCATTATGTTTATTTCGCTTTTCGGGGCATTTAATTTTATTAGATACTGGGACCATACGCCGTACGACATGGGGAAGCAATAAACTCCATGTCCACCGCCATATGCACGCCATCTTCGGGATGGTTAAGCAAAATTACTATTGATTTTATTAATATTGAGTTCTGCTCAAACCGGAGCTAGAGGGCGTGAGCGGTAGCTAGCATTTTTCACTACCGCTCATGAACAGTCTCAATCAAACCGAGACTGCAATATTTCGTATGTGTCGTTTTCGGCCGTTTCCAACGGTCCATTATCGTACTCTTTGTTACAATTGCACCTACGCATGCGGAAATTTTAATAGCACTTGCGAGTTTTTCAACGGAGAAAGTATTTGTTTTGAATGTGGGACCCACAATGGATATGATCTTGTTGTAGATTATCGGAGAGTTCGCAAGAAGAGCGTTTATCATAAAAGATATTATCTAGAAAATATTTTGGGAGAGTTCAATTTATCCCCAATAGACAAGCAGAGATACGAGGATTTGTTTTACAAGACTGTAACAAATTTAGATAAGATAGGAGGTCGGAAAAGAGTAATTAAATTTAATCACATTTTCCAGAAGATATTCGAGCTATTAGAAATAATAAAAAAAAATCAATTAAGACAAAAGCTACTAGAGACAAGTACGATACTATGTAGAAACAGGTTGAAAAAAAACTAGCAACCATTTAACTTTGACGGATGCTTAGTAACCATTCAATTTATACTTCTCAATATACCTTTCTAGAGGTTCAGTAAAACTAACATTTTGCTGCAGATGGAGTATTTTAGAAAAGCATGCTGAGATTATCTCCCCATCTGGCAAATTAGATGTTTGCACATATGAAAGAAGTTGTTTGAAACTCCTATGGTATGATTTTAATAAAACTCTTTTCTCTGCCATTTTAGTTGTGTTCATCAACACCGCAATTATTGGGGGAATTGCTCCAACGATAGTTATGAAAACAGGAACTGCGGAAATTAATACCAATGCAGCGGTACAACTAATTATCCCACTTGTGATTTGCAACCCTGTATTAATTCTGCCGCATAACTAAGTCTGTATGCTGCTGCTTGTCATGTCAAGTAACTAATTAATTCCTCCTTGCTTTTAATTTCTTTCAGTATAATAATTAGATTAATTAAAATATTTAGAAAACAATTGCTCATGTTCTTCAGCTAATATATTACCATTTTTAATAACTCGTCGATTATGCTAATACCTTTATTTGTCAACTGTGGACTATTATTTCCTGATTCGATACTTCCACATACTAACTCCAGATCATTAACCAAATCATCGGGACTATTGTAATATCCCGCACAACCCCCTAAAATCTTCTTGTACTTTGAAGAACCTTTATGAATTGGCAAACCAGATAATTCTGTAGGTTCCTTGAATGCATTTTGAGATAGCTTCGAGTATGATTTTCCATTGTTGTAACGCTTCGTTATCAAATTAATAAAATCATCATCCACTTTCAGATCTAGCACAACTGTTTCTCCTTGTCTAGCAATAATTTTGTGATGACCAACAAGATTAGGTATATCAATTTGTAACACACCATAGTGGCCATCTTTGCTGATTTTGTATGAATTTCTCTTTTGTTGTAATCCCTCTCCCGAATAGAAGTCTCCACTATACGCAATCATTGCAATAATTCTCCTCCTATAAATGTTTAAGGTGTCTGACTTTTTTATTATGTTTTCTCTGGTTTGTTCAATTATTTCAACCCAGCTGCACTCTTTTCACGGTTGAGTTGACTTGTAAGAAAAGCCTTCTTGTGGCCGAATTCACGGATATGTCTACTAACGCGTTCAAGTATGTCTTCAATATTTAAGTTATCTCTGAGCACCTTTGACGGCAAGGGTAAATCATTTTATTCCAGCGTTGCTTTGTCTATTTTATCATCTGGATTAATCATCATTGTCTGCTCTATTTCTGTACGAGGCTCTTCAGCAAATAACTGAGGTATTTCCTGGTACACTTTCTGTTTTTGTACTTCCTCGCCTATAGCTTCAGGAAGAGTGGCTAATTGATGACTTATTTCCGGAAGAATAGCTAACTGCTTGGTTAACTGTTCAGACTGATCTTTTATTTCACTAGTTACCGGCTTAAATATTTCTTGGTATAATTCACGACTAGCTCCTTTTTCTAGTCTTTTCTCAATAACTTTATTCTCGTATTCTTTGACAAGATTACTCGATGTTTGCATTTTATCTGCTAATTATTTCCACATTAACAAAGACATGTAACGTTAGATAAAAATAAAATAAGCTAAGTTGTAAAACATGCATGATTTATTTTTTGGTTGCTTTCTTGGCTGGTGCTTTGTTTAATTTTGCAATATTTAATAGGGCTAGTGCTTGTTGTTTTTCCGCGCGTGCTATTTTAGCCCTAAGCTTTGTCTGTTCTTCTGCTGTTCTTGTTTTGTTGACTAGTTGCTTTTTCAAACCATATATTCCCACCCTGTTGCAAGGTGAAACAGTTGTATGGCTTGCTTGTCGGTTCCTGATATACTTCCCAGCTTTTTTGCTCTAAGTGTAAAAGGTTTTGATGGTGCCTCTTTTGGTTTTTGTACATCCTTGACTACTTTAACCAAACCATAATATCTGACTTGATTAGTTTTGAAACATTCTGCTTCTGTTCCGAGTTTTTTCCCAGATGGGTTTGTTTTTATTCCACAATAAACTTTAGACATTATACTAGTAGGTTAGACAATTATTATCCAAGCATATTATTATAATGGAAATTCCAAACTATGACATGAAAATAGACAACGGTAATTTCAAACAGATATGGAACTTCATGCCGGACTATTGTTTAAGAATGCTTATATGCGGTAATTCAGGATCTGGCAAGACAAATACATTAGTTCACATGTTGTTAAAACCTTTATTTTACTACGACAAAATTTACTTGTTTGCTAAAAAAACTTTGAGCAGTCAAAGTATAAGGTCTTGTCACAAAAACTTGAAAAGATAGCAAAAAAGAATAAAATTCCGGTTGAAGTTATACTGGAGTGTTCAAATGATCAAGTTATCCCTGTGAATAATTTGAACTCTGATACTCAAAAGATAGCTATTTTTGATGATTATGTTTGCGAGCGTAACCAAAATGATATTGTCAATTATTTCATCCAAGGCAGACATAAGAATTGTTGCGTGATTTACTTGTCACAATCCTACTACAACACTCCCAAAGACATTCGTTCTCACTCCATTTTCTTTCGGAATCCAGTTAATCGTGAATTGGGCATGCTTTCCAACGAACAGGGTGTTAGCAAAGAGCAGTACAGAAATGCAACCGGCAAACAGTATGACTTTCCGTATCTTGATCGTCCTAGGAAGCTGGTCAAAAGAAACTTCAACGGTGAAATTTAATGTAATCATATTAATGGGACTTTTTAATGATCTTGGTAGCGAGGAAACTAGTTCAGGCGGTGTTAATATTACAAATTTTCGTATTGTGCTGTCTGAGTATGCAAAACATAAACACCTGGTTAATTATCTTCACAAGGGTAAAAATCAGGAAAATATTCTGAGAAGTGATCTCAACATGGATAAAATAGAATTACTAATGTTGGTAATCCAGAAAAAGCAGACGATGTAGCAAAAGGCAATTTACTCAAAGAAGAATAACAAAAATCATACGTGATTATAGTATTGATAAAATTCCAGACATGATGAAAGGTATTGGTGACAATATAAGTCTGATACAAAAGCAATTACAAACAAACCGTGATAAAATGATTGAAATACAAAATGGTTTGAAAGATGAAAAAGACTACCAGGTGATGCTTTGAAAGATGGATTGGAAGTTGATAGCGAGCTCTATAAAAAGTTAGGTGAAAAAATACAAGTTGGTGTTGACAGAATTAACGAGCGAATTAAAGAAATCAATAAACAAATGGTTGATAACAATGAACTTGAAGCTGATGCTGATGCTACGACACAAATAATAACTGCTTTTGTTACCGAAATAACTAAAATTAAATTATCAAATGAACAGATAAACACTAACGTTGACGATATCAACAAAGAGTTTGAAAACATCAAAAAGAAAATGGTTGACAGAAAGTCGCTAACAGCTGCTTTTAGCAAAATGGTTGATAAAGCTGCCCAGGATGAAAAAAACAAAGCTTTTGATAATGAAATAATTCTTCTCAAAGGTGCATTAGAACAGGATTATGCAAAATTAAATGAGAAAATAGTTGACACTAATAAACTAGAGACTGCTATTGCTGGTGTTTCAAGACAATTGAGAGCTGCTCAGGATGATAGGAGCAAAGCTTTTGACGGCGAAATAGTTTTATTGAAACAGTTTAATCAAAAGTCTGATAGTCGTCACACAGCACTTCTTGGTATAATTGATGAGTTGAAAGCAAAAGTGGACTATGCAAGTCGGATTATAATGTTTGAAGCAACAATAGACGGAATAAGCGTTATACAAGTTACCTTTGTTGACTCCCGTGGTGGAATGAGAACACATTTTATATCGCATCCAACACAAAAACCGCTTAAAAGAACTAATCGTAAATATATTCTCGATGCCGTTACTTTTATAACCAATCCATTTACAAAAAGAAAGAGTATTTTTCCATGGATGCTGTTGTTGCTGGACTATTTGTTGAGAAATCTGGAAGTTATGTATTTGAAATAGACGTTACTTATACAGGAGGGGACGCAATACAAAACACGTTATTATATCCAACAATAGAAGAAAACAATAAACAAACTCTAAAAGAAGCATTGCAATTATACCTCACAAAAGCTAGGGCATTAATTTTCAGTCCAATTATACAAAGTAACACTACTCAAGTTTTTAATTTTGAAAAATCGAGTTTTAAGCTGTTTTAAATAGGTGATTAATTTTATCTACTTATGTTATATGGAGCAAACAATTGTATTATCATCTGAAAGAGCTTCAATAATTAATAGCACAAATACATCGAGTAATTTTACAACCGTATTTGATGTTAGACAAGCACAAACAGTATGGTATTGGGCTCGATAAGAATAATTCTATGACTTACTCATGGTATTATATTAGCGAGGATTTTAATAACAAAGTGATAAGGTATCACAATGGAAAAGATAAAGATCCGAAAGCAATTATTTTTACAAATGGAAAAGTTATGCTGATATCGATAATTATATAAAAGAAACCTTGACTGTAAACCGTGATTTGACTGATGACTCGCCTGTCCCGATACGAATTGAATTTGATTGATCAAGTTTCAAATGTTTAGTTACCCTTCATAATAACTTTATGCTTGATTTAAGGGAATCAGACTTTCACACTTTGATTGGGTTTGACAAAGATGTGGTTATTAGAGAAACTTAATTTGGGACAGAAGTACCAAACATAACAACTTCTATTGATACTTTATATATTCACTGGGATTTGATAAGTAATTCTATTGTTGATTTAATTTAAACAATATTTTATTCAAGAACTGAATGGGATTGGACAACAGACAATGCCTATGTAAGACCTCTATTGTTGATGGATTATATGGGGATGTTATTTATGAAATAAGTATAGCCGACCTTACAAGGTCATATCCTTTCAAAGATGAACCGATAAGAGTCGGGTTCTGTGGAGTAAACAAAAGGATCATTAACAGTATTAATATTTATTTACATATATATATAATATTTTCCCCGGTAAAATTATTAATCTCAACGGAGTTCATACGCCATTTAGATTTGTTTTGAAAGAATTAATGTTTTTGAGTAACTTATGTTTTATATAACATATGTTATATGACGCGATTAAAAAAGTTTATGATACTGGCACGGGAACTTATACTGAAGTTGACAGATTAACTGGAGCTGGTATATTTGACATTTTTTCAAAAGTTGGCTCAAAGATTTTTAGTGAGTCTGTAAAAACAGCTGGCAAGAAAGCATTAGAAACTGCTGGAAAACAAATCATAGGGAGTGGTTCTAAAAAACTTGGAGATGAAGTAGATAAAATGGCTGCTGATAAATTAGATTATTAAACCCAAGCCAAAAGGTGAGATAATTTTAAAAGAACTTACAAAAGCTGCCACAAAAGATGTTGTGGCTGATAATATAATTGAAGAAGATGTAAATGCAAAAATTAACAGATTACTATCCGGAAGAGGAATTCATGCGAGACTTAAACGATTAATTTAATCTAATTACTAGTATACATAGATGTTTCGAAGTTATAAATATAATACTAGATATGAACATGTAGCTATTCATGTAGATACTCCTATAACTCAACCAGGAAATAATACTAGACAAATGAAAATTAGCTATCAGTTTACGTTAAATGATAGAAGTTCTTACTTTAATTGGTATAACGCATATTTTAAAATCAGTTAAGTTAGCAAACTTGCTGATGGAACCGCTTTCGCAGACGCTGACAAATTTGCTTTAATTAACGATGCAGCTTCATTGATTGATCAAATGAAAGTAAAGCAAAATGGAAAAACAGTTTATGATGGAAATAACTTTTACAGATTTGTTAATCGCAAAAGCTTGCTTGAAATTTCTGACGATTATGCAAAAACAACCGGAACGAATGAATACTTTTATTTGGATAATACGGCTAAGGCAGAATCTCAATATGATAAAGCTGGTTATAACCTAGGGTTTACTGCTCGTCATGCTTTAATCATAACTAATAAAAAAATACATTAAACAAATATTCCTTCTTTGAAGGTTTAGAAACAAACATGCTACCTCCCAGTCAAATTCACATCAGTTTGCAACTGACAGATGATAATGTTATAATTTTCAAAGCTGCTAGTATTGGTGATAATGGTCAAGTGGTTATTAATAAATTAGTTTTGTGGATACCTAAAATGATATTTAACTCAGATGGTTTGACTTATGTTATGTCAAATCACATGACATCAACAAAGTGGACTTACCTCCGTGAGATGATACAAGAAAACGGAAGTTCTCATGCAACCGAATTTGTATTGAGAAAAACGGCTGGTGTTCAAAATCCCAAACAATGTTTTTGTGTATTTGCAAAGATCAAACAAGAGTTCACACCAAGAGCAAAATCCTCACCTTTTGGATACGTTTAAGGTAAATGCTGTTAATACTGATTGCTATTTACAATCAGCTAGATTGGAAGTTGGAAACGGTGTATATTATCCAGAAACTGAATACAGCAATGATAATATTATAAGAATATTCAGAAATGTTAATAATTATTCTTACAAGCAAAATAATAAAAACACTGGAACTTTACTCAACGTGGGTAATTTTAAGTCTTTTTGGAATGATGTATTTCGATTTAAGTTACAAGGGAAATGAAGTCAGTATTGATCCAAAACAACTAAGTTTGAGATATAAGCTAAATATACTCCCGGGGGCTACTTATATAGTTTATGCTCTGGTTCTCTATGAAGAAGATGTAGTTATTGATAATGATGGAAATGAATTGGTAATAGTTTAATCTAACTTATGATATATATGACTTACGTAAAGTATTCGATAGATTTGACAGATGGCCAGAAACGAAGTCTGGCAAAAGCATATGAAAACAAAAGTGAATTAACGCTCAGACTGAAGAATAATCAACTAACTGGGGATTTTCCTTTGTTGTTGACAGCTATTCAGATTAACAATATTAACAAAGCTAAATCCAACGGATTTGGATCGGATGTGAATATATCAAAATCGCAGATGAGATCTCAGTCCAAGAATGGAGGCTTTTTGGGAGCATTAGCCGGTTTGTTGACTAAAACAATATTACCGACAGTTGCTAGACTTGCTCCGAAGATATTAGGACCTCTGGCAACAGGAGCACTTAGTGGTCTGGCAAGTACTGGATCGGTAAACTATTCGGAAATGGGATGGTAACTATCCCTAGCAGCAAAAAAGAAGCACTTCTTAAATCAGGTATGTTAACACCATCGCAAAGACAAAAGGTAGTAAAGGCAAAAGGCTGCTGCCCTATTAAACTGACAAGACATCAACAACAAGATGGGGGATTTCTTGGATTTCTTGCATCATTAGGGATTCCTTTAATTGGATCTCTTATTAGCGGTTTGATGGGAAAAGGTTTGCAAGTGGGTAGGAAAGGAAAAGGATTGAGAGTAGGCAAAGGTTTACAATTAGATTCACAATTTAGACCATATAGAAGTATCCAACTAGTAAAAAAATGTTAATTTTCAAAAACGAGCCTATTTCTAACTTAGACATAATAAAGTGGGTTAAGAGGTTAGACATTAAAAACTTTAGGGGAGTGTTAAGCAAAAACAAATTACCAGCAAAACAAAATAAACACGAATGCGGTATTATTAATCTTGATAATTATACTGGACCCTGCACACACTGGACTTGTTACTGTTATGAGTATTATTTTGATCCGTTTGGCTTGAGTCCACCAAAAGAAGTTTTAAATTACACACCCAACACAAAATACAACACCATCCAGTATCAAGATAAAACAAGTGTCTTGTGTGGATATTTTTGTCTGTTCTTTGTTAAAAAGTTGCAAGAAGGAAACAGTATGTACGATATTCTTTATAAAATATGTAAACCTTACAAACCTGTGGAAAACGAAAACATAATACGATCATATTTTAAGAAACAAAGTTTAGTCTTATCATATATCATATATATGAGTTACTGTGTGAAAGAAAAGATATTACCGAAAATGTTAATCCTCAGTATTTTTTAACAAAAAATAGTAAAAGAATGTTAAAAGCAACATGCGCATCTTGCGGTATTACTTAAACGCAATTTGTCAAAAGTACACAAGGTGAAACATTGATATCCATAAAGCTTTGCTTCCTTTGCTACCCAAAAAGGGGTTAACGCTTCCTGGTTATAAATATTGCGGTCCGGGTAATCCGCTTGACAGTGGAGAACCATCAAATGAATTAGATGCTGTTTGTAAAGATCACGATTATTGTTATGAAGAAAGTCCTAGTAATAAATCAATGTGTGATAAAAACATGCTGGCCCGTTTGAAATCTAGTAAGTCTAAAGCTATTGGAGAAAAGATTGCCGAGAATTTGATAGTCAAGCCTGTAATTAGCGCAAAATATAAACTAGGACTTGGAGCATCAAAAAACAAGAACAGGCGTTGAGATGTACTTATAAGCTAGCCGATGAACTTCATAAAATTATACGAAGAAAGTTCACTCAACGCCGCGTGATTGTTAATGAAATAGATAAAATATGGTCGGCTGATTTATTTGATATGCAATCGTTTTCAAAATATAATAAAGGTGTCAAATACCTGCTCAATGTTATTGATGTATTTAGTAAATTTGCTTGGGTTATACCTGTTCCGAATAAAACTTGTATAGAAATTACCAAAGCTTTCCAAAAGATTATAAGTACAGAAAGACACTGTAAATTGCTCTGGGTTGATCAGGGTGTGAAGTTTTATAACAAGACATTTAAGCAATTTCTTGATGGTAATAATATCGAAATGAATCACACGTTTAATTTTGGAAAAGCTGTAGTAATTGAACGATTTAATAGAACATCGAAAGAGAGGATTTGGAAATATTTTACAGCAAACAATACAAATACATATTTAGATGCGCTACTGGCGATGGTTGATATATACAATAATACAAAATACCGGAGTATTAAAATGACACCGATTGAGGCCAGTGCTGAGAAAAATAAAGGAATAGTGTATTTCAACTTGTATGGAAAGATGAAAATTAATAAAGCTTTGCCAAAGTTCAAAATAGGAGACAAGGTTAGAATTAGCAAATATAAAAGAACGTTTGAAAAAGGTTATACTCCAAATTGGACCGAAGAAATATTTGTTATTGATGAACTTCAATATATAAATCCTGTGACGTACAAAATAAAAGATTTGAACAACCAAAACATTGATGGAAGCTTCTATGAATTGGAAATGTTAAAAGCCGATCAAGATAATATTCAGAAATGAAAAAGTAGTACGACGTGATTACAAAAAGAAACAAGCATTAGTTAAATGGAAAGGTTACAATGAGGATTTCAATAGTTGGGTACCGTTGATATAAAAGTGCGTTAAAGAGGTTTGTGTCGTGTGATTTAAAAAGTTACACCCTTCCAAAAAAGTAGCAAGTATACAAACTGGGGTTCCGACTTTGTTTAACAGCCGAAACTAAAATCATCTGCGGTGTTGGGTTTGAAAAAATATTGATTACCCGATATGTAGTTGTTTTATTTGGGGTTGATTAAAAAAGTAGCAAGTCATATTATCAATTATTTATAAGTAGTATACAATGAGGGGTTTTGGGGGAGTTTTTTCATCGGTGATTGCAATGAGTTTTAAATTTGTTGGTTGGCTTGACTCATTGCATAAAACTCCCCGATGAAAAAACTGCACCAGAACACCGTATTTGTATACTACTGTCACCCACATTTATTGGGAACAGAAACGTTAAGAAAGGTGGATATTAAATGAAAGCTACATATATGTTTCTAGTAATTAGAACAGCAGTAGGAACGCCAGCCCTATGGCGTAGGAATATTTATCAAACAAGGTCACGTGATTATGACAAAACACAATCACAGATCATTGTTAAAGTAATAATATTCACAAACTACATTGGTCGAACGTAATTGGTGTACACTTCGTGTAATTCCCATTAATAGTTAAAGGTATTTTTTCAAAGGGATGAAGTTAGGTTGTTTTAAGTTTTAAATTGCCAACAATGCGCTTTTAAATAAAAATCGATTTATTTCGTCATTTTAGAAGCGAGAATAAAAATAAATGCATGTACGCGTAGATAAATCTTTCCTCTGTCCATATGCAACATTTTAATGAAATCGGAGACAAGTTCTTTTACAGACGCGACCGGGTACACAATAAATGAAATAATTCCATTATTTCAATACATATTTTCAAATATATGTATCCATCAATTCCAGATTAAATTTCTGATCTATACATGCTTTTGGTTTATGCCGGAGTGCTCAAAATAGGTTTAAACAAACCAAATTGCAACGGTACGTCGGGAAAGGAAATGAGGATGGTAAAAATATATGTTGCAGTGCTAATTTTCTGAATCCGAAAAAATAGCGAAAAAACGAAGTTTTAACAGCGAGAATGATTTTTTTTTCATGAAAGTGTTCATTGACATGTCTACTATTAAAAATCAAAATTTAAAGTCAATCAGAAAAAAGTACTTTTTTTCCTCCAAAATTAACAAAGTACACCGTATTCGCTAAAATATGAACAATCGTCTTTCGAAGTTAATGTACACGCGGGATATACAACCATGACATTATGAAATCCTTTTTAAGAGATATATTGATTTCAACATTGTTCTGTATTTAATAAATTATTAGAGTAGAATGTTCGCAGTTTTTCTCAAGGACACCATTACGTTAGTATCCCTACAACCCAGCACCTCATCCCACCCAACCAACCTCCATACCTATTGATTAAGTTGTATATTGCTGCGAATGCGCAGTTTTAATCAAATTCGATTTATTTCATCAGTTTAAAAGCGAGAGAAAAAAACAAAAGCATGTACGCGTAAATACATCTTTCCTCTGTAAATATGTAAAATATAAAAAAAGTCGGAGGCAAGTACTTTTTTCCCCCGAAAATTAACGAAAAAGTACACCGTAATCGCTTAAATACGCCGAATCGATGTTCGCACGGAATAAAATTGTGGAATTATGAATTCATTTATAAAGATAAATCGATTTCAGCATTGTTCAGTAGTTGTTATATTATAGATGTAGTATGTTCACAGTATTTATGAGAGCAACATTACGGTAGTATCCCTCCAACCCCGTCGGCTTCCCCCCTCCAACACGTACACACAATACGGTGGGTATTGCTGAGAATGCGCCTTTTATTCAAATCGATTTATTTCGTCATTTTAGAAGCGAAAATAAAAACAAAATCACATAGATACATCTCTCCTCAGTATATATATAGAATTTCAATAAACGGAGACAAGTACTAATTAAGTAACAGGACCGTCCGACCCAAAGACGGCAACATTCCTATTCATTTAGAAAGACGACCGGCTACAGAAACACATAAATAATTACGTTATGTAAACACATATACATGTATTTACAAGAGCTGTCGGAGAACAGCGCAGCACTACTATTCGATTTTTCAGAGAATAATAAATTATATAGCTAGTATATACCATCAGAAAACAAGGCTAAAACAATGTGGGGTGGGGTTGGGAGTGCAACATAGCTATGTGTAAGAATTGACCAAAACTACAAAATAATTAAAAAATCGAGTTTTGAGTGGTGTGGGGGGTGGGGTGGAGGAGGGGGAGAGGCGGGGGTGGGTAAGAAACTATGTAAGAATTCACCAAAACAACAGCAAAATATGTAAAAAAAATAATTAAAAATCGAGTTTTGAGTGGGGATGGGGAAGAGGCGGGGTGTGGGGAGGGCAACATATATGTGTAAGAAGCTGTGTAAGAATTGACCAAAACAACACAGAAATATTTCTAGTGGGGTGGGAGTGGGGGGAGGGGGTGGGGGCAAGATAGCTATGTATAAGAATTGACAAAAACAACACAGAAATATGTAAAAAAAAATTATATATAAAAAAATATAAAAAAATCGAGTTTCGAGTGGGGGGTGGGGTGGGGGGTGGGGGTGGAGAGGCAGGGTGTGGGGTGGAGGGGGCAACATATAAGAAGCTATGTGTAAGAATTTACGAAAACAACACAGGTATATGTAAAAAACAATAAACATTAAATAAAAATATTCCAGTTTCGAGAGTGGGGGTGCGGGGGTTGGGTGGGGGGGGGGGTGGGGACGGGTGCAACATAGCTATGTGTAAGAATTGACTAAAACAACACAGAAATATGTAAAAAAAAAATAATGTTGCGAGTGTTTGTTGTTTTTTTGGGGGGTGGGGGAGGCAGGGGTGGTGGTGGGAGGGAGCATCAACATATATGTGTAAGAAGCTATGTGTAAGAATTTACCAAAAGAACACAGAAATAGGTAAACAAAAAATAAAAAAAAGTTTCGAGTGTGTGTGTGTGGTTTGGTGGGTGGGGGGGGGGGGTGGCGGGTGGAGAGGCAGAGGGGGGGAGGGGAGGGAGCAACATATATGTGTAAGAAGCTATGTGTAAGAATTGACCAAAACAACCCAGAAACATGTAAAAAAATAAAAATAAAAAAATCTAGTTTCGAGTGTGTGTTGGGGGGGGGGGGGAGGGTGGCGGGGGAGGCAGGGAGGGGGAGGGGCCAATATGTGTAAGAATTGACAAAAGCAACACATACATATGTTAAAGAAAATAGAGTTTCAAGTGTGGGGGTTGGGGTGAGAGGCGGGGGTTGGGGTGGGGGGGCGGGTAGGACAAAATTACTTACCCAACCCTTTACAACATACTATAAGGAAACCAATTCCAAAATTTAGTTCAGCTAGGACAATATAGACCTGTAAACCCAGCTTACACGCAAAATTTGATGTGAAACAGACACATTTTAAGGGCTATCAGAATTTGGGTTCCATGGGAGCCCAGGGGTAACAGGAACCAAAATTACTTAAGCAGCCATTAAGATGCTATAAGGAAGCTAATGGCCAAATTTGGTTGTGCTAGGGTAAGAAATGTAAGAGATATAGACTTGTAAACACAGCTTACACGCATAATTTGATGTGAAAAGGGACACATTTTATGGGCTCTCATAATTTGGGTTCCATAGGAGCCCATGGGTTACATGGTGGGGTTGGGCGTGAGAGGCGCATCTCGCATTACCTCTCATGAACAGACAATAAAACCGAATATGCCACTTTATTCTCTTTGTTGTACACGTATGAGTTCCTTCGAAGTGATCTCCCAACCAAAATTGCTTATGCGGCCCTTAAGATAATGCTATAAGGAAGCCCATGGCCAAATTTGGTTGTGCTAGGATAAGAAATGTCAGAGATATAGACTTGTAAACACAGCTTACACGCAAACCTTGATGTGCGACGCCGACGCCGGGGTGATTACATAAGCTCTCTTATTCTTCGAATAGTCGAGCTAAAAATGTATGTGTCCATGTATTTTACACTAATTTTTTGATCTATACATGCTTTTGGGTTTATGTCAGAGTGCCCAATTTATTTTAACAAACAATGTTGCAACGGTATATCGGAAAATGAAATCACGATGGCGGCAACAAACGTTGCAGAGTTAATTTTCGAAATCAGAAAAAGCGACTAATATAAGTTTAACAGACAGAAAGAAGTATATTCTTTCAACTGTTCGTTTAAAACTGAGGGGGCGACTCGATTTTTAAAGAAAGCATGATTGGCATGTGCCCCTTTAACCAAGTAAGTAAATGACTGACGAGTAACAGACATGCTACTGTCAGTAACTAACATGAGTTTGTGTAGACTCAAAGATTGCATAACATAAACATGTGGACATGACATTGTGTCAATGTGTGGTGTTGTGAAACACTGTACGCGTGTTTCCAAAAAGTGCGGGTGGTCTGTTATGTTTATAGGGCATATATAGTTTTATATATATATTTATATATATTATTCTTTTATATTAATTTATTTGTATGGTCCCAGAACGCTGTCATACTCACTACTATATTGAAAGTAAATACTGAATATAAATGTGCGGTGTGTTACGATCTGTAGTATTTGAAAACAGACGTATTAAACATTTCCCTCAAAATATATAACGATGATAACTACTAAATTCATAGAATTATTTTTTCCTGAAAAAAAAATACATGATTGTTTTCAGCAGTTGAAATCTACTATATTCTGCGAATATTGCTACTTTGAAAATTTGAATACGTCTGTTTTCATGAAATAGCATGTTTTGTTTGTTTTAATATTATTTTTTTAATTTATGATTTAAAAAAACAACAAAGGATGATCGGAATATGTCTTACACACTGTTAATCCTGTAATTTAACAACAAGTGGTTTGGTTGACAGGCGACAGTATCAGTGAACAAAACCACTTGTTTTACTGGATTCGACATTGTGCAAGAAAATATTCATATATATTATACCATTAATATTATAACATGTGTGTTGCAACATATGCTTATCATTGGATAGTGGATGTCAGCGGGGAACTTGACCTTTGACCTAAAAATCAAACGGATCATCTTCTTTCCACTGTCCACCAATGAAGTTTCATGAAATTTGCTTTAGGTACGAGGAAAAAATGTGTGGGCAAGACTTTTCATTTTCCGGTCATGGTAACGGACCTATCAGCCAACTACTGACTTCAAAATAAACAGGGATTATCATTTCACCAAAGGCAGTCAAAGTATGACGTTTTATGAAATTAGCTTCAGAGAAAGTAAAAAAGAGTTTCATTGCGGACACGATTTTTAATGATCAAGTCACTGTGACGTTGACCTTAGATTTACTGACCTCAATATTAATAGGGATCATACTCTTACCAAAGGCAGTCAACCCATGATGTGACATGACGTTTGAATATATTTACTTTAGGGAAAATAGAGTTACGGTGCGGACAATGGTTTTCATGATCGGATCAGTGACCTTGCTATTTGATCTCGAACTAAATAGGAGTCATTCTCTCACCAAATGCAGTCAACCCATGTAGTTTCATGATACATGTATTTGCTTCAGTAAATAAGGAGTTACATTGTGGCCAAGGTATTTCATGATCGTTTCAGGGTTATATTGACCTTTGACATATTAACCTCAAAATCATCAAACGGTGCAATAGTCTGATCACAGGCAGTCAACCAATCGCGTTTCAAGAGACTTCCTTCAGGAAAAGAGAAGTTATAGTGCGGAAAATGCGTTTCATTATCCGGTCAGTGACCTTGACCGTTGACCCACTTAAATTCAAAAGGATCACCTTCTCGCCACAGGCAATCCATCCATTAAGTTTCATGATATTTGCTTTAGGGAAAGTAGACTTACAGTTTACAACATTTTACATTATCATGTTACGGTGACAATGACCTTTGACGTAATGACCTCAAAATCAAAAGGCATTTTGATGAGATTTGCTTCTGGGGAAGTGGACAGTTCAGACAAGGTTTTCCATAATCACTATTGGGTCACGGCGCCCTTGACCTTCAATATTTGATATGCACATACTGATGCTTCGTACAAAGTTTCGTCAAAATCCAACAAGTAGCGCAGAAAAGATTTGTGACGGACGAACGGAAAGGCCAAATATAATCTGTCTCACCTACCACTTTGTGGTGGAAGACATAATTATAAAGACAATATTTTAGTTCATAATTATGTATACTTTATTAAGCAAATAATAATTGAGCGAACATAAACTTCAGCATTGACTCTGACCAGTGGTGTACATGGAGTCTTCTTCCACATGACGTGAGCCTGAAATAAAATAAAAAGTAAATATAAGTCGAGCAGAGTATTCAATTTGAATCAGGTGTTGCGAGGGGGAGCTAGGGCATGTTTAGGGGAATGGGACAGTTTTAAATTCAATTATTGTTTAACGCCTCATCAACACGTTGTTTAGGTTATTTCTAGCCGCCCCAAAGAGAGGAGGAAAGATTCATAGGCATCCAGGAACCCTGCCCTACGCTTACTACCGATTAGATAACTATGGTTCTTTTACGTGCTTGGAGGACAAACTCCGATACACAGGGAACCATCAGACGAACGAGGCCAGCAGAACACATCGAAGTAACCCAGTGGCGCCAGTAATATATAAACGTGCCATGACCAAAACTGAGTAAATGGCACATCAAATAAAATGTCAATACATATTATGTTGTGTATCATACGAGTATATGATTGCTCTGACATGATTACAGAACAATTTTAATGTATTTTTCGACCAACAGTACAGCAAAAATCTATTATAAGGAAAGTTAAACCTGACAGAGGGTGCAATGCTCTATAAGCCAATCTTTACTAGAAGGGGAATAAAAAAAACTATTAACAAAAAAATCTAAAATAGTTAAATTTTACACGTTTTGTTCATAGGATATTTTACTTAAATGACTTAGTACTGTCATTTTTCATTTGGAGAAAACATTAATATACAATTATTTATTTTCGCTCTCAAAGCATGGTGATGTCGCAAGTTTTAGAAATAAAACACGATTAAATAGGGCAGTTGAGAAGACACTTTTGTTTGGTCTGTTCTGATGTGAAAATGTGTAAAACGGACACAAGATTGGAAATTTGCTCCGTGTCCCTTTAATAAATTGGGGACCCATCACATAGAACATAATCTAATTGTAATTTGTTGATGTTAAAGGGACACATGGCAATCTTGAAGTATTTATCAAGCATTAACATTAGCATCTCCATTTTTTAACTTTTTAACATTTTAAATTTAAACCTGCTTGCATTAAAAATCAAATAGAAGTGTCAGTTTTCATTTTGTCTTCGTTATTCTATCAAATATTTAACTATATTATAGGTGCACTATTATCAACAGTAAGTAATGTGTAAAACAATTTCTTCTGAACTAGTCTAATAAACAATATTAATAATTGCACAAATGCACATAATGCAGAAAAATTGACCGAACTCCAGAAGTTTTAAACAAATAAAGACTGCCTGGTGTGCCTTCAACACAACTTGTTTTCGCATGTATACAGTTCATGTAGTTTACACCAGCTCATATGACAATCACGCTGCATTATAACTGAAAACATTTTTTACTCTAACTTTGAATAGCACCGTGCAAGCATAACACGTGTGGCAATACAAGCTCCATTTAAAGAATTACACAAGTGCAAACAAGTTTTGAAAAGGCTCCCACCTCCATATGATCTAATGGCATTTAATACGGCTTGACATTCTGAAGTCGTCAGTATCAATTCACTTAGAGCTGCTCAAGGGCACGATTCACATTTGAGGCCTCTCTGAAAAACAACATCAATCCAATGTCAATGATCAAACAGACATAGTTTATCCTTTGTTATACATAATGTAACATGTTTAAAAAAGAAAAGAAAAAAAGAAGAATAAAGCTTGAATACTACTTCTGCTCAATTACACGGTTATGTAATAAAAACATCTCTCATCATTCATGTAAAATATAACGTAGCCTGAATTGGAGATCCATTGAAAACATTGTTCCACTTTCACAGCATATTTCCAGCCCATGGAATAGTTATTTCTTTTGAGACACACTGGATGCAAGTGTAGTAGCTCCGCCTCCTTAAAAGCTTTTAAGTGAAGTATACTTTCTCGAAATGTAAATAAATTTAAATTCAAAATCACTTCATTGTCTCAAAACTCTACTGTACATAAATATGTATCTAACCGAGATTTTAATCATATGTGAATGGCAGATCAGATTGTTTCATGGCAGTTGTATCGGGTTATGTATTCACGAATGTTCGAAAATGGGATAACGTAACGATATACGAGGGTCATTCAATAAGTTCTGTCACTAACGCGTTTTAACAAGTATGTGCTGATTGTAAGTGTTGATGTTTGGTATCAAATGAAAGAGAATTTCAATACCATTATATTGATGGTAAAATAAATGATGTATCTGTCGTGTGACGAAAGTTATGGAACATGTAATACCCATCACTTATACATACTGAAGCATTTTCGTCCTGAGTTTTTTCAGGTAGGTTAATTGTTACTTTTTTAAATGTCTGTTTTTCTTTAAGTATTTGACGAAGACCTTTGAAATTTCTCATACATTACCAGTTATATCTGTGCATTACAAGATTTAGAATTTAAGCATGGTAGATGAAAAGCTATTGTCTTAGAAATTAACATTTTAAGCTAACGTGTAAAATTAATTTAATGATAAATGGACATTAAATGGAAGGGCAGTCTTATGAAATAGCGTTTTTGGATGATCAATATTTTCACTAAATATTGTTCACAATTGCACAATAATGTGTTGAATATGAAATTTAAACTCTGAAGGACTAGGATTTGTATAAAAATATGAAAACATATTAATACTATGAGAATAATTACGACATTTAAAAGATATTATAACATTTCCGTAAACAAAATGAAGAAAATCAGTGTTATTTCTGCTAAAATTAAGGGATATGCATTCACTCATATCTGGTTTGCAGCAAGACCTTTCCGAATTCTTGAAAATCATTTTCATGGATTATTGGCGAATAACAACAGATGGCGCACAAGAAAATTTAAGAGCTTAGAATTATTCAAATATTTTTTACAACGTTTTGTAACAAGGACATTTTCAGAGATCCAGTACCCAAAGGGTGTGGTAGGAGGAGATAATTCAGGGGTAGAAATAACCGGAAATATTTCATTTTTGTTGTGGAATTTAAGAGAGCGAACCCGATAGTACTATAAATACACTTCTTTATCTCAGTATTATATTCAGTTCAAAGGATATATGCCTAGTGACAGAACTTTTTGAAGCACCCTCGTAGAGACAACGGTAACAATTTACATTCATGCATCTGATGATGGGTGGGGGTGGAGGGGGTTTCTAGTTTCCTTAACCCCTCCTTGTTTTCGGTATGTAAGCTCCATATACACCTCCCTCCTCACACACACACTTGGGTGAGGGGGGGGGGGGGTGGGGGCGGGGGTTGCGGGGGACATTGATAGCATTTCTACTAGTAATTGTTTTATTCCACGAAACGTACAGTTTACAGTACATCCAGTTACTGGATAGATCGGAGTACACGAAAATCACTTACAGTGATTATGAACTTTCTATTATATAGTATACACCACTTTTTAGGCACTATATTGTCCAATGTCTAAATATGTACGATCGAAATGCGGTACTGTTTATTAACAAACACATTTTAATGACAAAACAAATACCTTGATAATGGACCTCTAGCAGCAGACAGTAATCCCAATTTGCACCCATATTATGGGAAGCCATAACCGCCAAAATGTGGATATTTACAAACCATTCAATGACAGGCCATTTAATTCAACATGAAGTCATCTGATGACGTACATATTGATTCGATGCGACGTGTAAACTCTGTTCGTTCGTTACAAAGTGAATTGATACGGTTCGAAGTGAAATGATACGGTGTAAAATTTCAAACCATACGACGCAAATAGAAATCATTCAGTGCAATGACAAACCATTTGACAAAAAAACTAATGCAATACAATCAAATACAAGTCGGTACGATGAAAACGATTCATCGAAAAATGTGAAATGATACAGAACAAATTAAACCAGCATGATACGATATGAATCAGTTTAACGCAAACACATTTAATCTGGTGATAGGTAAAATGATCGGGCGAAAACACAGTCGGTGCGATGCAAACGCAAACCGTTCGACAGAAACTGATTTCATTGCGTGCAAAGTTAAATGGTGCGACATCTGGCGGCGATATTTGCCACATCTCTTGCAGGGTTATTTCCCCTACATAATAATGATAAATCAAAGTACTGAAAGTACCGAGAATGCAAGGACTGTATGAATATTTGCACGATCAAATTTCCATAAATTTTACATAGTTTTAGCCAACTTGGCGATCTTGGGCGACCTACCAAAATCTTAGAAGGTCAATCCATTCCAAATATATTGTGATCAATTGTCATTAAACTGTTTCAAATCTAGACTAGAATATTATTTTATGAAATAGCTGATGGATAGAAAGATTTGTGTTTTATGGCCAAACTGTCACTCAAGATGACCTCCATCTCTAAAATTATGTCATTTACAGAGTGGCGTGTATTAAGTAGTTTTCCGGGAACAAGATGCACAAGAGGGCCTGTATCACTCTACTGGCTTGAATAGACTAAGGCCTACCGGAAAGCAGTTTTACTAAAAATCAAAGGCTTTAACTCTGATGTGTCTAGTCTGATGCAACTGGTTTTGAACTTGTCCAAGTTCAGTGGCGTAACCTAGAAAACGCCTTCTGCTGCAGGGACAAATAACTTAACAAGAGGCACTACCCGTTAATTCAACTTCCCTATGTCTGTCCCACACATTGAAAAGAAACTTTACTGTAGTATTTACTAAAAAAATAAAATACAAATTTATTGGTGGAAAGAAGAATTGAAATTGACTATAAGTAAATACACGGGTAAAAGTGACCATACTTTTGATAAATAAACAACAACAATAAACAGAACAGAACCTAGCTGGACGAAGTAGGTTAAAAAGCTGCAGCCATGTGCAGTTTCAAACGGTGTCCGGTTGGGGCCAGATACAATATCGCATTGTTGTGGGCAACAATGCGACACTCGACAATGCGACATCGCGATATTGCGATACGACAACTCGACAATTATGTCGCGATGTCGTATTGCATTGTCGCGTTCTCGTATTTCAATGTCGAGTTGTCGTATCGCAATGTCGCATTGTCATATCGCAATGTCGCGATGTCGCATTGTCGGGTGTCGCATTGTTGCCCACGACAATGCGATATTGTATTTGGCCCCAACCGGACACCGTTTGAAACTGCACATGGCTGCAGCATTTTTTATTTTTTATTTAGTATAAACGTGTGTAAATCCAATAAGAAGTAGCAAGAATATATGCCGTATTACTCTTAATAGTATGCACAAGGAATACTCGCAAAATACACAGTGATGTAACATATATTAATCTGAACACGCTTCCATCTAATAAAACTGTTTTTATAGATCAATAACAATCAGTTTAATTATTTCAGTAACAGCAAAACCAACAATATCTATTAAAAGTAACAATGCAGTGCCAAATAACCAATTATCGGGACAGAGTACAGGTAAGTTATATCGATAAAGAAAGTAATAGGGAGCTGGTGAAAAACAACCAGTTACTGGGATCAGTTCATGTCCGAAAAACTAGCTTTGATAGTTACAACATGTCTATGCAGAGTTGTTAGTTACCGGGATCGGGTACCAGAACAAGTTTTCAAGACGGATCCCAGATTGATAAAAGTAACAGAAATGTCATTTCCATTTATCGGGAAGATAACAAACTCATAAAAAAAGATGGACATTGATGCAAAAATGACAAAATCCATGTTATATATTAGGTAGCGTAGTTGTTTGAATCCCAACACAGAAATAGCAGGAATATTAAAATACTGAAACTAGGATCGCTTGTAAGCAACAAACACAAACAAGAGATAAAAGTAGCAGACTTGGTTTATTGGGTCTGTTCATGAGAGGTAATTTAAAGTGCAACTGCTCTCACGCCTCCTATCACCGGCTTAAGCGATATCCTACTTTCAAGCTACAAAGACTGGGCTTGATGATTCCAAAGGCCCAGTAAGTAATAACACTACAGATAAAATCATTTGTAGTCGGGAGGACTGTTTACGGCGGCCACACAGCATTAAACAAACGCTAGTGTGAATATAAGTTGTGTCTCTTAATAATATTCACAGAGTACCACAAATATGGAGGTAAAATAACCCATTATATTATGAACACCTTCTCAAATTGATTTATATCTGTTAAAAGTTTTCAGTATAACGTGTTCTGTTTTTCCATTAAGCAATGGAAAGCTTAAATATTAGCAAGATTTTATAACGGATATTTCTACAATAAAACACATTTAAAAACATTTTTTACTGAAAAAAATGCGATAGCCTGATTAAAATTACCTATTAAATGCTATTATTTTACAATATGCAGGCTTATTATGCCGAAATCAAGGTTAGCTTCATAGCTATCAAGGTTAGCCGAAATCAAGGTTAGCCCATTTTTGCTTCTTGGAGAAAGGGTTGGATGGGGTATGAAAGTTAATGTTCGGACCACGTAATGTGAGTTACAGAAATCTCACGTAAAACCGGTTTTGTGCAGAACCGTTAAGTAAAAAAGAGTATGATAATTACTTCAATTATTTTATATCTATTACATGTCTGGAACATATTTTTTCCAGGTAAAACAAAAACAACAATACCTGGTGGAAGTAAAAATGCCGTGCAAAGTAACCAATTATCGCGACCGAAATCAGGTAAGTTGTATCGCTAAATTAAGTAACAGATAGCTTATGAAAATTTAACATTTATTGGTAATGATACGAGTGAAGACCCGTGTCGTTTTAAGCCTTGTGAAAAATGGAATATGCAGTCATATCGTTTTAGATATGTTGACGGTTTCAATCACAGCCAGTTGCTTGATATTTTCAGGAATAGAAAAAATGATCGATGAAGAGATAAAAGCAAATTTGCAAAAACGCCCACCGAGTACAGGTAAGAAATATCGCAGTAAGAATTTACAGGCCTGTCATTAAAAAATAAATAATGTATCGTGTTATCACACGTTTTTGATTGACCTGCTATTTTATGGTATTTTTTATTTTTATAGTATAAAGAAATAGACATTTAAATTAAACGATTATATTACAAAACAATATGTAGCCCTCTCTATTGAATACCATGTAGTAATATTGTTATATGATTGAAAATAAAATATATATGACCAAAAAAAATGTCAAAATATAAAAAAAAAAAATATATAGAAAAAGAAAAGAAATATTGCTAATGAAAGTTAACGTTTGTCATGAAAAGGAACCTGTTAAATTCAGGTAAAAAAATTGACAAAAATGTCCTTCATTGGGACGGTACACACACGGGACAGTCAAAATATAGATTAAGTTCTGCGGAAAAACATAACAGGTCGTTTTGTCAGTCGTCGCATTTTCGATAAAAATGTTCAGCTGTTCCGTTATGAAAAAACCTACAGCTTTTATTTTTTGTAAGATATTGAACGAAAATTTGTCAAATTACCTGAAGAGGGATTTATATATTTAATGATATTGCCATGCTGTGATTGGCGACTACAATACGAGGGGTCAGTGCAAAACTATTGTAACTACATATAAATAAAGAAGGAGATAGAATAGTTTTGCAATGAGCCGTCGATTATTTCTCTCGAATATTTCAGTTTGGGTAGTCATATTCGGTAGCAGAACGTATCTTTCTAAAAGCCGGAATTCGGGGATCACTTGCAAAGAAAATTCTCGAGAATTGATTGATCTCGCCGTAAACATGAACCCATGAAAGTGCGCCTGACGTCATTTATTATCGGGCTTGTCTGCTTGTCGCAATGTTCAGTAAACATCATATAAAACGGAGTATGAGAGTGGACCTTTGGAAACGGCCGAACAAGACACATACGAAATATTGCAGTCTCGGTCTTAGCTCATGAGAGGAGGTTTTCTCATAAATGGAAATATATGGTGCAATAATAAATACAGCCCGTCCGATGTTCGAACACGCCCGATTCAGTACGCGCTTATTTTTGTGTTGCTTTTCATATGCTTCATTTTTACTTTATTTGTGTTTTGGCTTTATCTTGGCTTTATTTGGATATGGATTTATCTTGACAATAATGACATTGTATCTAGATCTATATCTTTATCTTGACAATAATAACATTGTATCTAGATCTATATCTTTATCTTGACAATAATAACATTGTATCTAGATCTATATCTTTATCTTGACAATAATGACATTGTATCTAGATCTATATCTTTATCTTGACAATAATGACATTGTATCTAGATTGTTTCAATTATATATCTATTATCATGATTATCAGCACGCTTTATCATAGTAAAATTGCTGAATAATATTTAAAAATTAAAAAATATATATATGGGAACGCCAGGAACTAATTATTCAGATTTTTTTATTATTTTGATACTCCGCGACAGGGATTATTTGTTTAGTGTTTGCCGGACTATTTCATTAAAAAAATCACAAAACGCCATCATTTTCTTTTTGTAAAAACGTCGATTCAGACCGCAGTTATCGATTTTACGCGTACCTGGTTTACAGGAGTGAACACTTTTTGTAAAATATCAGTTTTGGATTACGTCATCAATACGTAGAATGTGTTTACACGTTGGTAAACGTTGAATCCACTGAGTTTTGATAGCGATATCTGATGCAGGGTGTTCACACTGGGATAAACAATTGGAAATATACACAGGTTAACGTAATGAAGGAAACAGTTGACTGTCTCAGAACTCTGCAGGCAAATAACACGTGAGTTCAAATGTGTACATGTACAACTCTTTTTTTGGTTTGTTTATGCAGTGTTTCCTTGAAATCGATGGTGTTAATGTTGACAAAATGTGTAAATAGTAAACATAACTGGATCAGCCGTGACAGTTGTTGATTTCATTGAATTATTGTTTGTATAACAAGACCTGTAGCCATAGACATGAGGCCCTTCAAGGGGTGGTCCATGTTCCCTTGTTCCCTGACAATATGAACCGGTGATCCCCAAAACGATTTGCTTTGTTCCCCAAAAATATGTTCCCTTGTTCCCCAAAACCGCTGGGAGACCCTCAGCCCTGAACCCTGTGAAGGGGTACACCTTATGGTATGCCTGTAATGGCCAGTGTCAAACCCCACATATTTTGCATGGCCATGGGACACAGCAATTCCTAAACCACATCCCTGCCACCCACTTCTCTACATTTACCCACAGGCAGCTGACGCATACCCTCCCCATGGATTTTTTACCCTTCTTTGAAGCGGCCTTTAAAAGGCCCATTCCCCACTCGCATTTCTTTTAAAAGCATGCAGACTTCCCCACTTTTTAAACGTACCTTGGAAATTTCATTCCCCATTTATGTATTCCACCCCCAATTAAGAGCAAAAGGCCCCTTCCCCAAAACTGGTAAAAAGGCCCTGCTGCCCCCACCACTATCCCCAACCCCCTTCCCCTCTCTTCTACGTTCCTCCCGCATTTTTTCTCTACAAACCCTACTTAAAATGTGTTCAATGAAATGCTAAATACTGCAACACTTGGTTTTCAATTCAAAACAAAATATACACTACATCCCAGTTCTATTTTATGTGATTGACTCTGCTAAAGTGATCTGTGTACCATGAACAGGGCTTTGTTACCTTATGTAACAGAGACACCTTTAAAAGGCCACTTTCCCAATTGAGAACTTGACTGGTTTTTCCCCAGTTGTGGCAGAAATATTTGTCAATCAGAAAGCAGCAGTGTCTCAGAATTTGAGAAAAAGCATTAATTCTGCAATGTGTTTTTGTCTGTGGAGTCAGTTCTGACTGAGAAACAGTAATTATAATAACGGTTGGCTGAAAATATAAATAAAGCATAGTATTGTCAAATTTACTTAATTGGTAAAATCTTTCATCTTTCCCAAAATGAGAAATAAGCTCGTATTTTTTCCCCAAAATGGACAGGCCTGGGCCTCTTCCCAATTTTGTGGAAAAAAGCCCTGATGAACACATTTTCTAAGTAACATTACATAGAAATAAGAATTGAATACATAGATCTATCTAATTATTATTTAATTTCAGCAAAATGTTCAGATCCAAATAAAATTTGGCAAATGCGTTTATACACTGTGTCATTATTTTTTTCATAGGGAGACATCAGTCTCACAGACATGATGCCTGCATCTTACATATTTTGATCTGAAATGCGACTCTTGGTTGGAGGTGAGGTTTGAGGAGCTCACAAAAACAAGATGGATTTCATAGAGGTTTGTAAGCAGAACTTATTTGTATGGTGGGAAAGCATTTCACATCAATGCCAAAAATAAATAAATAATAATAATAATTAGATAAATCTAGTTAAACCACCTGGAAACCTTACCTTGAAAGGTGGAACTGAGAGACAGTATTAAAGCCTGAAAAGGATCTTAGACAATACATACGTTCTCAGTATTAAAAAAACAAAACATTTGGTAATCTTTTCAGTAAATTTTATATTGACCTAGACCGAATTAAATATACAGGTCTGTGTTTACTGTATTAAACCAGACCAACTCCCTTAATACACTGCTGACTCCTCTTTTTATTGGGATTAAAATAATAATCAATTATTCTGAGGTAAAACAAATAATATTATCTGTTTTAATATGTTTAAGCCTGCAGCCAGTCAGATTTTTCTTTATTTAATGTTCTTGTGGTCTAAATATAATTCATGGAGTAAAAAAAGTATAATAAGTAAATATTTGATACCAAATAAATATACTGGCCCACTTTTATTGACAATGATATGTAAACACAGGTTTAATTTTTATTGTATTTGGCCTGTATAGGTTCTATATAAAATACATATTTTGTATATTATTAAAAGTAATCAAGTTTTAGTATTTCATGTACAGCAGATATTTAAGTTGTAATACTCAGTGTTTGCATTTTCTTTATTTTTCAGACAAGATGCTGCCATTTTCCCAACACAAGGTTACGGTATATAAATGTAATGGATCCAAGTATTGAACAATAAATTGAATGGGTTATCTTGAACTACATCAATTTCTACAGTTCTTGTTCTCAACACTAATTGACACTCAAGTTTTTCACAAGGATCTGTGCATGCTGGTTTCCTCCCACATGCATTTAGCGCTGTCATCCATGCCAATGAGGGTGATGTGAAAAGTAGTTTTGCTTATTTAATACTCAATACAAAAACACTCATCATTCCATTTGAGACGTTGAAGTACACAGTTTTATTGAACTGACTGTTACGAGTACATATAACGGAGAATACATGTTGATGATGAACTATGTTCAAAACCTGTGACACAACTTTGAAAAAACAGCATAGGGTTGTAACTTGTTTTATTAACATATTAATAATTGGACCTTAAATCTTGATTTGTTGAAAAGCTAACAACTCGCAGCGTCCCATTAGTTTTTCTACATAGTTCACATTTTTGCAATCATTAATACTAGAATAGTGCAAAGCTGGTAGTTATTATTATATTACTAAACTGTTATTGCACCAATAATTTATACATTCCACTCACAGCCATTACCAGTATGTATTATATGTTTGACATGCCTATTAAACAAATGATCACTTTTTCAGTTGAATGACATGAATTCATTAAACCTGAGTATATCCAACATTTAAACTACACTTGACCTCCCTATAATATATATATATCTGTACCAATGGACATGGCAGACGCTTAGGGATCACTTTAAGCTCTGTCAGCTCTCATGTAAGATCTTCTATTACCTATGTTCATGAAACACACATTTTCATCTTACTCTATGAAAATATGTATAAAGTTCTTCCTTAGCAATTATTCAATGCTATTGACATGTCCAATAACTATGAATTTTATTTTGGCAAAGTTGTGGTTAGAGCATAATATTATGTACATTGAATATGAAAATGAAACCCATTAAGTATTTGAATAGACGCCTATAGTCTTCCAGACCCCCTCCAATCCATTTAAAATAAATCAGGAATGATAAATGTCCTTGCTGACAAAAGCACATGACAGACTTGTGTGTTATAATACATGATGCTGTTTTTCATGCTTTTCTCTTTTTGGCGACCATCTTAAAATTTTAAGTATGTTAGAAAATTAAAAAATAGAAGAAGCTGCACAGTAGCCGATTTATAAGTTAAATATAGTAAGGCCAAACAAAAAAATAGGTGTGTTTCCTATTGCATGCTCTAAAAAAATAGGGTCGGTAGGTAGGCATTTTCTTTTCTTTCTTTTTTTTTGGGCAAGATATTTTGAGATTCTACATGCATTTATATCATAAACCCCATTCAAGTTGATGATACAGCTGAAAGTTTCTCTGTGATGTCAGTTTACCTCGATATTTTGTGATAAATCATTGTTCAGAACAAATATTTTTTTATTTTTTTCATAAAAAGATTTAGGGTCGGCCCCTTAAAAATGGGGTCGGTCGGGCCACCAGAAACACAGCCTTCAGGTGTTGTTTTTTTGGCCTAATATATATAAGTCAATATATAATGTTAATAGCTCTTATTTATCCCATGTTGAGACGACACACAAGCTAGACCACGAGACAATATACGTTTTAATTGAATTGAATGTTGTTTAACGGCTCATCAACACAGTATAGGTTATTTAGAGCCGCCCCAGAGAGAGGGGAAGGAATACATAAACATCTGGGAACCTGCCCTACTCTTGTTATCGAATAGATTCCTATGTTTCTTTAACGTGCTCTGAGGATAAACCGATACACAGGACCGCCCGGTTTACGTCCCCATCCGACAGACGAGACTAAGGGCAAGTGTCTTGGTCATCGCTAACCCGGCCGAATCCGAATTTTATTGGAATTTTTTTTTCTACAAAATGATATTAAGTTTAGGGTTATTACCCTCGCGAGCCTATCTACCTATATACTGCAGGGTTCTGCCCATCCCTTACTGATTGAGATATAGTTTCATAAAAGATGGTAGGTGTCATTGGCGTAGCTCTGCGTAAGCAGGGTACGCCCGACCCTACGCCTAACTCGGAAATCGAAAATGTAAAAAGTTCAAAAATACAATAACAATGGGGGAGGTATTGGCGGTGTGAGGGTGGGGTTATTTTTAGGTACATGTGTGTACTTCCCTTTATCTACCGTTTTATAACTCTGAAATATACGTCAGAACGCGCATTGTAACATCAAAAAGACATAATACGGGTAGCATGACCCCGAACCCCACTAGGATAAGTTAAACGGAGTGAGGGCGGGAGGGACCCCGAATCCCACTAAGATGAGTTAAACTGTGTGTGTGGTGGCGGTGGGGGGGAGGGGGAGGGGAGAAGGGTGCAGCAGGGTACACATACATGTAAGTGGTCGATTGCCAATCATGTGTTCTTGGTATCTCGGATGTAAAGGCGCTGGCACGGTTTAATAGTACACAGATTGTTTTAAAGATGCTATTTCACAGACTTTCAAAAAAGAGGCCTCGGTTACACAGTGGAAAAGGCGTTGAACCTAAGGAGCTGGAGCCCTGGTGATGGCATGTCTAATGGGACTATTTACCCATCTTACTTCCCTTTGCGGTCGCTGTTCAAATCAATAAAGCCCTAGTTCATAATATATTTGCGTCGACAATCCAAATGGCCTTTAAAATACATTTAAAATCATAGTTCGCATTCTAGATTAATTCTGTCCATTTAAAAAAAAATTGGGGGTGTGGCGGAGGTGGATGGGTTGAAAGGATACTAGCCAATGATACCTTTTTAAAGGGCTCTTCGACCAAAATAAATAAATAAAAACACACGTCCTTTCGAAGATTTAAAAAATTGTCCGCGTACACCTTTTCACCCTGTGATTATACTAGTACAAGCATTGTGACGTCACAATTCTGTGTTGGAATGTGGTCTTCGGGAAACACGGTATTGATTTTTTGCAATATTTTCAATAACAATCGAATTTTAAACATATCATGTAAGCATAAATATTTTGTCTCTTATCGACTGTCTGTTCACTACAATATATCAGGTAATTTCAGAATTTATCACACACACAGCTGACCGATGTATTGCATGCCGTAGTCCACGCCGTGTAACAAAACTACACAAAAACAACGTTCGAAACGCTTGCGTAAAACAGTGACCAAACGTTTTTTTGGGTAGAAAAAAGTACTTTTTTCAAATTCGCTTGAAAATTCACATAATGCCAGAGAAAGGATTAAACTCATCGTTCATGTTCTTGTCTTTTTTCTCGCTGTTAAAATCTTCATACAAATCGAGATACAAAATAAACAAATTGAAGTCGATCGATAAACATCTGACATTTTGCTCTTTCGCATGTTTGTTGACTGAAATAATTTTCACAATAACACAACATAGACCTAAATTTATTTTTAAAAGTAGGCCATGAAAATGATGGTTATTTTATAAGGAAATGGCTTTATAAATTATGTTTTAATTGTAGTGATAAAAATATGATTCTGAAAGTTTTTTGTATGAAGCACACGGTTTAAGAGAGTCTCACTTTTCTGTGTGTAGTTTTATGAAGTACTTTTTCCAAATTTTGATGAAATTTTACAGGCCTGTAGAGGAAGACTTTTTCTTGACTTTAATGCTTTCGTCTCTTTTCTCGCTATAAGAACAAACTGTAATTATCAATTTGATTAAAAGCTAAAATTTCACATAAATTTTCGAAACGATCGGTAATTTGTAAAAGCCTAGAAATCGTATTTTTAATAAAAAAGAATCGACAAAACACGTAAAAACTTAAAATTCATTCTGTACCAAACGAATTGATGCATTTGTTTATGTGTGTCATCATTGTACATTGTCAGTTGAATACAGTTTACATCACTGGTGTCATTTTGACCGCCATCCTGAAATCTGCTCAAAACGCATTTTTTTTTACGTTTTTTGCGCGTGACGTTTTTTTAAGTAAATATCCCTCCGCGGCGGCTTGGCGCTCCCACTGAATAGGGTCAAATAACTTTTCACTAATCAAAAATTCAGAAAATGAATATTTTTCGAAAACATAAACGATCGGAAAAATGAACTGGTGATGTTCGCGTTCGTGTTCTGTGTTTTTTTTATCAATTCTTACACATATAGCTATGTTTTTTTTTACATATCTCTGTGTTGTTTTGTTTTATCAGTTGATCAATATGTTTCACCCCACTCCCCAGCCATCCCACCACTCAATCATCACCACCACACGATGTGCTTTTTTGGTTTGTTTGATTTTGCATATATCCGTTTTGTTCTGTTTTATCAGTTTATCAATAAGTTTCGACCCTCACCCACCAACCATCCCACTACCCCATCATCACCACCACCCGAATGTTGTTTTTTTATGTGTTTTTTACATGTCTGTGTTGTTTTGTTTTATAAAATATATACCTATATCAATGAAGCGGACCGCCCTGCCCCCGCCCACCCCCCACATTGGTTTATGGGCTCCCCTCATATGGAGGACAGGGGAGGGGAATTGTTTTCATTTCATCTTCCATTATTTGGATATAATTTTTTTAATTTGAACGCAATCATTTATATTTAAAACAATTTAGATTAGATTTAGATACACAGATGAAATATCAATAAAAAAATAATCAAATGAGGCCACAATAAAAATTCGCCAGATATCCACTCCCTCCCTGAGTTGCCTTTTCGACCACAAATTTCTTTAAAACGACAGCAATTTTGTATTAAAACTGATACAAATAAAATGTCACACCCTGCCCCAAATGTTACTATACTTTGTATGAGATTCTAGCAATTATTTTATATCGGCCCGAATTTCTATACACGCCCCGCCCCACAAACCCCACCACAACATTGTTTTAGCCTTGTTTTCTGATGGTATATACTGGCTATATAATTTATTATTCTCTGAAAAATCGAATAGTGGAGCTGCCAGCTCTTGTTTTTCTTTCAGGTACAGCAAATACAGCTATACTTTTTGAACGTAACAATGCAATGAAAAGTGTTAATAAATTATCGGAACCAACATTTTAATGTATTTTTCGACCAACAGTACAACAAGAATCTATTATAAGGAAAGTTAAACCTGAAAGAGGGTGCAATGCTCTATAAGCCAATCTTTACTAGATGGGAAATAAAAAAACAACTCTTGCCATAAATATCTAAAATAGTTAAATGTTACACGTTCTGTTCATAGGATATTTTACTTTAATGACTTAGTAAGGTCATTTTTCATTTTGAGAAAACATTAATATACAATTCTTTATTTTCGCTCTCAAAGCCTGGTGATTCCGCAAGTTTTAGAAATAAAACACGATTAAATAGGGCAGTTGAAAAGACACTTTTGTTTGGTCTGTTCTGATGTGAAAATGTATAAAACGGACACAAGATTGGAAATTTGCTCTGTGTCCCCTTAATAAATTGGGGACCCATCACACAGAACATAATCATATTGTAATTTGTTGATGTTAAAGGGACACATGGCAATCTTGAAGTATTTATCAAGCATTAACATTAGCATCTCCATTTTTTAACCTTTTAACATTTTAAATTTAAACCTGCTTGCATTATCAAATACTTAACTATATTATAGGTGCACTATTATCAACAGTAAGTAATGTGTAAAACAATTTCTTCTGAACTATTCTAATAAACAATATTAATAATTGCACAAATGCACATAATGCAGAAATATTGACCGAACTCCAGAAGTTTTAAACAAATAAAGACTGCCTGGTGTCCCTTTATCACAACTTGTTTTCGCATATATCCAGTTCATGTAGTTTACACGAGCTCATATGACAATCACGCTGCATTATAACTGAAAACATTTTTTTTACTCTAACTTTGAATAGCACCGTGCAAGCATAACACGTGTGGCAATGCAAGCTCCATTTAAAGAACTACACAAGTGCAAACAGGTTTTGATCTGTATCACTGTATCATGCCAACAGTTCGGATACAGTAGCAGCATTTCTCGATTTTCATCTCTCGATTTCAAATGATTGTATTCATACTAAAATCTATGATAAGAGAGATGATTTCAATTTAACATCGTTAACTATCCACACCTAGATGGAGATATACCTCGTGCTACCTCATATGGGGTGTATATCTCCCAGCTCATTCGATTTGCAGAGCGTGTAATGATGTTATAGACTTCAATGATCGAAATGAAGTTATTACAAGTAAACTTCTTCAGCAGGGTTTTCGTTATCACAAACTACGTAGATCTTTCTCTAAATTCTACCGCCGCAACGAGGGCCTGCTGGAAAAGTACAACACCAACCTTAAAACACTTCTGCGAATAGGCATATCACAACCCTCATTTTATGGAGATGTGGTCTATAAACTTCGTAAGTTAAAGGGGTCTGACGGGTTTCCTGACCGCTTTACAAATTTAATCAGGAAGTTCGTCAGAAAAGGATATAACCTTTTGGTTTTACAGCGCACTGCATGTTTAGTGATTGACCCCTCTACAGTCAGTCATTACGCTTCACTTTTTACTTGTGCGATGACTGGACTACCTCTTGGGACTCTATGATTGTACCTACTGAAACCCAACTAAGGGAGGTGGGTGCATGAGCTTTCGTCCTTCGGGTTTTCTGGTCGTACCCTAGATTGGTTTTCTCTTTAGCTGCAACTACTATGGTTGTTCAGTACGATTCTGGATACATCCTGAGATGTTTATTATTTTGTATGTGTATCTTTAGTTAGTTTCTCTGGATGTGGACTTTATTGTTAGAGAATTCCTTTTGATGGGATGTAGTTTTGTTTACACTGTCTTGTCTATTTGGGCGCTGAAGACAGGATAATAGCGAGCATTGTGCGCATATAAAATCGATTCAAGCTAACCAGTAGGCCTTATTGCCTACTGACCGTTCCAAGTCGGTAACCCTGTCTTCACCACCCTTTCTGTTGTTTTTTGTCTCTTTCATTGTAGTTTTTAGTCCTTGTTTGCAGTACAGTGCGGACCTACGATGCCATTGCGTTCGGACGCTGTGGTTTCTATAGGACCCTATATATCATTTTGAAAAGGCTCCCACCTCCATATGATCCAATGGCATTCAATACGGCTTGACATTCTGAAGTCGTCAGTATCAATTCACTAAGAGCTGCTCAAGGGCACGATTCACATTTGAGGCCTCTCTGAAAAACAATATCAATCCAATGTCAATGATCAAACAGACATAGTTTATCCATTGTTATACATAATGTAACATGTTCAAAAAACAAAAGAAAAAAAGATGAAATAAACTGAATAAAGCATGAATACTACTTCTGCTCAATTACACGGTTAATGTAATAAAAACATCTATCATCATTCATGTAAAATATAATGTAGCCTGAATTGGAGATCCATTGAAAACATTGTTCCACTTTCACAGCATATTTCCAGCCCATGGAATAGTCATTTCTTTTGAGACACACTGGATGCAAGTGTAGTAGCTCCACCTCCTTAAAAGCTTTTAAGTGAAGTATACTTTCTCGAAATTCGGCGCGATTTCTTTTCGCAACAGAAAGTATCTAGTAAATGTAAATAAATGAAATTCAAAATCACTTCATTGTCTCAAAACTCTACTGTACATAAATATTAATCTGACCGAGATTTCAATCATATGTGAATAGCAGTTTACATTGTTTCAATGGTAGTTGTAACGGGTTATGTATTCACGAATGTTCGAAAATGGGATAACGTAACGATATAGAGACAACGTGGAGTGCGTGGTCCAGTGGTAGAGGGCCGAACTCCAGATCGAGAGGTCGTGTTTAGGCACTATATTGTCCAATGTCTAAATATGTACGATCTAAAAGTGGTGTGTACTGTTTATTAGCAAACACATTTTAATGATAAAACAAATACCTTGATAATGGACCTCTAGCAGCAGACACTAATCCAAACTGGCACCCATATTATGGGAAGCCATAACCGTCAAAATGTGAATATTTACAAACCATTCAATGACAGGCCATTTAATTCAACATGAAGTCATTTGATGACGGACATATTGATTCGATGCGACGTGTAAACTCTGTTCATTCGTTACAAAGTGAATTGATACGATTCGAAGTGAAATGATACGGTGTAAATTTCAAACCATACGACGCAAATAGAAATCATTTAGTGCAATGACAAACCATTTGACAAAAAAACTAATGCAATACAATCAAATACAAGTCGGTACGATGAAAACTTAAACGATTCATCGAAAAATGTGAAGTGATACAGATCAAAGTAAATCAGCATGATGCAGTATGAATCAGTTTAACGCAAACACATTTAGTCTGGTGATAGGTAAATGATCAGGCGAAAACACAGTCGGTGCGATGCAAACGCAATCCGTTCGACAGAAACTGATTTCATTGCGTGCAAAGTGAAACGGTGCCACATCTCTTGCAGGGTTATTTCCCCTACATAATAATGATAAATCAAAGTACTGAAAGTACCGAGAATGCAAGGACTGTATGAATATTTGCACGATCAAATTTCCATAAATTTTACATAGTTTTAGCCAACTTGGCGATCTTGCGCGATCTACCAAAATCTTAGAGGGTCAATCCATTCCAAATATATTGTGATCAATTGTCATTAAATTGTTTCAAATCTAGACTAGAATATTGTTTTATGAAATAGCTGAAGGATAGACAGATTTGTGTTTTATGGCCAAACTGTCACTCAAGATGACCTCCATGTCTAAAATTATGTCATTTACAGAGTAGCGTGTATTAAGTAGTTTTCCGGGAACAAGATGCACAAGAGGGCCTGTATCACTCTACTGGCTTGAATGGTCTAAGGCCTACCGGAAAACAGTTTTTTAAAAATCAAAGGCTATAACTCCGATGTGTCTAGTCTGATGCAACTGGTTTTGAACTTGTCCAAGTTCAGTGGCGTAACCTAGAAAACGTCTTCTGCTGCAGGGACAAATAACTTAACAAGAGGCACTACCCGTTGATTCAACTTCCCTATGTCTGTCCCACACATTAAAAAGAAACTTTACTGTAGTATTTACTAAAAAAAAAAAAATACAAATGTTTTGGTGGAAAGAAGAATTGAAATTGACTATAAGTAAATACAAGGGTAAAAGTGACCATAATTTTGATAAATAAACAACAACAACAATAAACAGAACAGAACCTAGCTGGACGAAGTAGGTTAAAATGCTGCAGCCACAATGCGACACCCGACAATGCGACATCGCGACATTGCGATACGACAACTTGACATTGAGATACGACAATGCGACAATTATGTCGCGATGTCATATTGCAATGTCGCGACAATGCAATGCAATGTCACGACAACGCGGCATTGCAATACGACATCGCGACAATTATGTCGCGATGTCGTATTGCATTGTCGCGTTGTCGTATTTCAATGTCGAGTTGTCGTATCACAATGTTGCATTGCCATATCGCAATGTCACGATGTCGCATTGTAGGGTGTCGCATTGTCGGGTGTCGCATTGTTGCCCACGACAATGCGACATTGTATCTGGCCCCAACCAGACACCGTTTGAAACTGCACATGTCTGCAGCATTTTTTTCTTTTTTCTTTAGTATAAACGTGTGTAAATCCAATAAAGAAGTAGCAAGAATATATGCCGTATTACTCTTAATAGTATGCACAAGGAATACTCGCAAATACACAGTGATGTAACACATATTAATCTGAACACGCCTCCATCTAATAAAACTGCTTTTATAGATCAATTACAATCAGTTTAATTATTTCAGTAACAGCAAAACCAACAATATCTACCAAAAGTAACAATGCAGTGCCAAGTAACCAATTATCGGGACAGAGTACAGGTAAGTTATACCGATAAAGTAATAGGGAGCTGGTGAAAAATAACCAATTACTGGGATCAGTTCATGTCAGAAAAATAGCTTTGATAGTTACAACATGTCTATGCAGAGTTGTTAGTTACCGGGATCGGGTACCAGTACAAGTTTTCAAGACGGATCCCAGATTGATAAAAGTAACAGAAATGTCATTTCCGTTTATCGGGATGATAACAAACTCATAAAAAAAGATGGACATTGATGCAAAAATGACAAAATCCATGTTATATATTAGGTAGCGTAGTTGTTTGAATCCCAACACAGAAATAGCAGGAATATATAAATACTGAAACTAGGATCGCTTCGAAGCAACAAACACAAACAAGAGATAAAAGAACAGACTTGGTTTATTGGGTCTGTTCATGAGAGGTAATTTAAAGTGCAACACCTCTCACGCCTCCTATCACCGGCTTAAGCGATATCCTACTTTCAAGCTACAAAGACTGGCTTGATGATTCCAAAGCCCCAGTAAGTAATAACACTACCGATAAAATCATTTGTAGTCGGGGCAACTGTTTACGGCGGCCACACAGCACTAAACAAACGCTAGTGTGAATATAAGTTGTGTCTTTTAATAATATTCACAGAGTACCACAAATATGGAGGTGAAATAACCCATTGTATTATGAACACCTTCTCAAATCGATTTATATCTGTTAAAGGTAAACAGTAATACGTGTTATTTTTTCTTTTTTTTTTACAGGTACAGCAAAAACAATACCTGGTGAAAGTAACAATGCCGTGCCAAGTAACCAATTATCGGGACCGAGTACAAGTAAGTTGTATCGCTAAAGGAAGTAACTGGTAGGTCGTGATAATTAACCAGTTATATGGACCGAGTACATATAATGAAGGTCGCTTAAGGAAGTAACAGGTAGGTCATGAAAATTAACCTGTTATTGAGACCAACACAGGTCAGAAAAATAGTTGACAGTTACACAATGTCTATTCAGAGTTATCAGTTACTGGGATGGCGTACACGTAAGACAATGAGAAAAAATTATCCATGAATATAACAACACACAGACGCCATATGTAACACATTGTCATGTTACAATAACAGGAAAGAGACCTTTAATACAAATGGGAACCTAGTATGCCCCAATTGTATGGTAACTGTTAATATGTCAAGCTCTGGCCAATTATGGGATATTTTCTATGGTTCACTTTAGTATATTATTCAGTTAGTGTCAGTTGGGTATGATATAGTCCCTGTTTATGAAGGAAAAAAAGCCTAGGACAAATGCTTGAATCCCAACTAAAAGTAGCAGCAACATTTAAGTTGTGTCTCTTAATAATATACCCAGAGAGTACACACAACATAGACAGTGAGGTAAAACATATCACTCTAAACAAGAAATTATTCAAACTTTTCAGTCTACTCAAATTGTTTTATATCTGTTAAATGCCAATTATTTTCTTCCAGGTACAGCAAAGACAACTTTACCTGTTAAAAATGACAAGGCAGGGCAAAGTATTAATAAATTATCGCAACCGAGAACAGGTAACTAATCAAAATTAATCGTTTATTGCGGTACATGTAAGGAAAACCGCGGAAGGAAGTAACAGGTAGCTCATGGAAATTAACCAATTATTGCGAGTACATGCAAGAACAATCACTGAAGGAAGTAACAGGTAGCTCATGAAAAGTAACCAATTATTGCGAGTGCAAATAAGAAATACCGCTCAAGGAAGTAACAGATAGCTCATGAAAAGTAACCAATTAATGCGAGTTCAAGTACAAAAGATCGCTGAATGAAGTAGCAGGAAGGTTATACAAAGTAACCAGTTATTAGTATAATAAGAGTCAACATTCGTGTCGTTTTAAACCTTGTAAAATAACGTAACACGTAGCAGTCTTCTCATACTGTTGAAGATTTGAAGTACAACCAGTTTCTTTTTTTTCACAGGTATAGCAAAAGCTCTTACTAATGAAGAGCTAAAGGCCTATTTGGCAAGACGCAGACCAAGTACAGGTAATAAATATCGCTATAAGAATTTACAGGTACGACATGAAAAAACAATCAGCTTTCGGGACCGAGTACACATAAGAACTTAATTTAATTATTGGGAGTACACACACGTGACAACCCAAATAATAAGAGTTGGTTCCACGGCAGTCAATGGCACGAACGTCCTGGGGTTAATGACCTTGCTTTGTAAACTTTGCGGGTTCGAATCCGACCGGGAGGTTAACTAGTAAGTGAGAAGTGTCGATTCTTACGGATGGCGGGAAGTATACAGTACTGGTTCTACCCAGGAAAAATGGGGTGATCTGTCTCTACCATAAAAAAAATCGACCGGCATATATGGCCTAAAATGTGCTTATAATGACGTCAAACACCATTCATTCATTTATTCAAACAAACAAACAATTTAGCCTAGCGTCTTGTTCGATTAAACTTATTTTCATTATAATTGACAATCGTTCAAGTATTTTGACTTTTGGTAATTCATGCGAACAATAACCTCTTGTCCCGGAATTCTTCAATTATCTATTTTCAACAGTTTAGCGTTTTTCCTTTGATTTAACAACGAACATCAATTTGTTGATCAATAGTTGCTCAAACATGTTATACATATGATGATATTATGGTAAAAACAAAGCATCATGTTGAAGTGCTCATCTACGACCAACAGCAGTCGTATTGCACCACAGTCAATTGTTCGGTTATTAAAAATCCTACTACTGACAGCTTTTAATTCTTGTTAAAAATTGTTACAACGGTTATATTCTCTGCCTCGAACATATATACTTTCCCGACAGTTAAATATATTTTCCAGGCGGGGAGTATGAGCCCAGTCCCCTATCAAAAATCCAAGTAACTACTAAACTTAGCTCATCGGAGGAGTTTTTTTCATAAATTGAGGTAAATGGTGCAATAATAAATATAGCACATCTCATCTGGGGTTTGACCACGCCCGATTCTGCACGCACTCATTGTTTAATACTTGAACAAATCGCTGTTTTTGATATGCTTCATTTGTTAAAGACTTTAATTTTCATTTCCGTTTTGGTGTATCTGGTACTCTGGGTATGGAATTATATAGAAAATAATGACTAGTCTAGACCTTTTCTTCAACCATATACATATGCACACTTGAGCGGAGGAAAAGTTGAAAATTGAAATGTTCCGATAAATCATAATGTTTTTGTTTCTTAAGATTTCAAGATTTTTTTTTATGTGCTTTGGCGTTAGAAAATGGTCAAATTACTAGTTTAGTTTAGTTTAATAATATTTTATTGCAGATATGTTACAATACATCAATTCAACATCACAATATTCATAGAAACATATGAAAATGGATTGAACTACAAGTTATTACAACATTAGTTACAGTTCTCTCCATAGTTACAGTTCTCTCCAAATTACTTGAACATAACTTATAATTATAACTGCCTCTTGAGGTACACTTATTAAAGAAAAATCCCAGATAAATGGTACATACATTACGTGGTCCCGCCCTAATTCCATTAAGCGATGGAAAGCTTTAATATTAGCAAGATTTTATAACGGATATTTCTACAATAAAACACGTTTAAAAACATTTTTTACTGAAAAAATGCAATAGCCTGTTTAAAATTACCTATTAAATGCTATTATTTTACAATATGCAGGCTTATTATGCCGAAATCTAGGTTAGCTTCATAGCTATCAAGGTTAGCCCATTTTTGCTTCTTTTAGAAAGGGTTGGATGGGGTATGAAAGTTAATGTTCGGACCACGTAATGTGAGTTACAGAAATCTCACGTAAAACCGGTTTTGTGCAGAACCGTTAAGTAAAAGAGAGTATGATAATGGACCTTTGGAAACGGCCGAAAACGACACATACGAAATATTGCAGTCTCGGTTTGATTGAGACTGTTCATGAGAGGTAGCTAGCATCATGAGCGGTAGTGAATAATGCTAGCTACCGCTCACGCCCTCTAGCCCCGGGTTGAGCAGATCTCAATATTAATAAAATCAATAGTACTAAATTTTA